>VZTZ01025995.1:278544-333130 GCA_013400955.1 Drymodes brunneopygia | reverse complement strand
CCCCCCCCAGCAGCTGCATGTAACCTCCTTCAAGATCTCGCCCATTTTCTCAGAAACCCGCTTCAGGAACCTGCAGTCCAAGAGGAAAAAGAAAAGAACAAAGTTACTGAAGGCCTTTAGAAGACACGGAAGCGTGCTCAGTTCTAACAGGCCATTCTCAGTGGCTACACATTAGCCTTGTACTTAATTCCACAAATTCTCATTAGAAATACGAAATTAGCTTTTTTTCCCCAGTAATCAAGTTGTGCAATGCAGTTTCCAATCCTCAGTGATTTAACAATGAGGAGAATTACTGTACATTTAAGACATTGTCTTCAGACTAAACACAATACAATTCAAAGACTTAGCTTACAGGCACAGATTAAGAATATAAAATTATTCCCTTATTAGGAGCAGACAGAGTTTTCAGTAAGACACCAAGCATTACATGTGATCTCTTTTTGTTTGTTCAAGGTATCTAGAGTTAAAACAATGACGTCGTGTCCAATACAGAACATTCTACATTACAAGTACTGGAAAGGAAGGAGATAGGCAGAGCAGTGGACTTTCTGTCCTTCTTAATCATAATGTTTTTTCCTGAGTATTTTTGTTGAACTTTCAGAATCAGAAAACATTTTCCTGTTTAAGAAGTGAAAGCTGCCAAGTATTTGCTAAGGAAGGAAATTAATAATTTTCAGTAACTGAGTTATTAGAGGAAAAAGATCTCTGTTTTAAGAATATAGTTTAAGTTATAAAAGTGGGAACAGTAAATCTTAGAGATCTTTAAAACTTAAGTATTTTTTCAGTTCTCTATAAAAACTAAGTATTCCACAGAACAAGCAGGAATCTTGGTCTTTTTCAGTTCAATAGCTGAATTGGACTTAGTGCTTTGTAAAGCAGGAAAGCAGAAGACATTGGTCAAAATTATAGACCAGTGTAAGATGCATAATTTAATGTGGTCATCTCTGAAAAGAACTACAGTGCAAACAGATCATTGTTGACTTCTGATACTGTAATTCTTTCCATGAGACTGTGTAACTTACAATTTTTCCACTATTTTCCCTGGGGAACGTACAACTGAGAGCTGCCAATTTACTGTTAGATATAGGTTACTGCACCTTTGCTGTTTTTCTCTAGCGTTACATCTATATATGATGTTGGCACATAGCCTTCCTCTCCATTTTGTCTTCGAGCTCTTGTCCACCCATCTCCTTTGTCCTCCTCAATAATGTACAAAATTTCCCCTTCTTTCATTGCTAGAGTGCCTTCATTATGACCTGGGAAAAACAAGAGGCAAAGAAGTCTCACTGTTCAGACAGAATTCCAAGTCATCTTTTTCCCAAGGCATAGTTTCCAAATTATATATAAACAGGAAGAACAAAAAAAAATCTGTGCAAGAGAACATATGGCCAAACAGACTTACAAAAAAAAACCTAGTCCCAGTTTGTAAAGCTGAATATTTTCCAATAGCTGTGCTAGTATTTATCGTGAAACAGCACAAGAATTGCTCATGAATTAAAGTAATTTATAAAGTATCTTCACTGATCTTTTAAGCAATTAGTTACTCATACAGGTAATTTGCTTTATATCACTTTACCTGTCTTCTGTATAACAAATCATCCATGCATTACAGTGAGAGAATCTCAGTGCATGTTGTTAAGCTTACCATCAAACGGATAAATTGCCTTGCAATGTCCTATAGCTGGTAATGGATCATCATCTTCAAACTCATCATCAAACTCATTGGGATGAGCGTGTTGCTGTGGTGGGCCACGAACTTCCTGGTTGGCATCATCTGTGTAGCTCCCTTCAGGGCTATAATGCAATGATTAGGGCATGAGGACTCTGAGGAGGTCTTAGCTCTAAAACTCAGAATATCCATGCATCACAGAAAGGGCAAGTCGTGGATATTGTTTTGGAATTCCTGTTAGCAGTTTTTACATTACTGTCAGAGGTGATTTGCCGAAAAAAACTCATCTAGCAAATTCTTAGACTGAATTCTGCTACAAAAACAAGCATAAGTTTGATATATCTGTCTCCAGAGAATATGGAAAACTAGTGAGCCTTATGCAATGGCATAAGACAGGTTTAAAAGGCACTGCTATTTAATGAGCAGGTGTTTCAATTAGACTGTTTTTGTATTACCAGAAGTGACCTCTAGAAGTCAGAACCAGTTATTTTCCTTTAGGAGGACACACACTTTGGGAGGATAAACAACACCCATCACTCCTGTTAATCATCAGAGAGCTGTACAGACTCTAGCACAGGATCTGAAAGCATCAGAGACAGAATAGTGACCTCTCTCGGCCCTGGGTGACGAGGTGGTTGATGTCGCTGCTGTGCCGCCTGTCGCTTCTGGCTGCTACTTTACCTTCAACTTCAGAGAGCCAGGCCTTGGGGAAAAAAGGCAAATATTGCTGTCAAAGAAAAATTGACTCTAAACCAGCACATTTAACAAATGCATTTTACTGCATACAGTTCACAGCCACACAGAGACTACAGTCAGATGTCAAGTCTCAAAATTACTTCACACAAAGATGAACCCATCCTTTTATGCTTAGACTACACTCCATACTAGTGTAAGGAAAAAAAATCTTTAATTACATGTAAATTTCAGAATAAGTGAATAGTAATATATTCTTCTGAACAGCTTACATCTTTAATAACGTACATCCTTCTTCTAGCTAGATGAACATACTTGAAAATACAGCACCCCACAAAAAATTCTATCAGGAGCACTTTCTTAGATCAAGTAGTTTTTCTGGGTGCTATATTTAAAATCTGTAAGGCAAAGTGTATTTGTACCAATCATTTACATTTTCCAAGGAACTGTTTTAGAATCTAACCTCATTCTTGTGTATCTCCATCCGAAGACGGTCCATGTTGCTCATAGTCTCAGTTAATTTTGGTTGCAAACTGCTTGGATCACCCATCTGGGGATTTTTTTCATAAACATCCTTCATCTTGATGAGGGCATCTCTAAAAACATATAAAACGTGACAATAATTAATACACCAGTATTGATTCATTAAAGCTAAAATAATGTGTATGAGATCCTGAACTGTGCTTAGATACCAAGCACAGCCACGAGGAACTACCGGTCTTCACGCCATGTCTGAATCCTTCTCCCATTCTGTCATCTCAGCGCTCTGCCTTCCTTTCTTGTGTTGTGCACAGGCACACAAGGACTCCAGCTGTTGACTCTTATCTATCCGGTCTCAGTACAGTCTCCCATACTGTTTGTTATATACAATTTCCTAAGTATTAGTCATGTTCTGTTCTTAAAGCACGAAGTTGCAGTTATCTTGCTCAACGGACTCACACTTTGTTTTAATGCACCACTGTAGAGCCAATGTCTCCTGTGCAGTATTAGACTCAAAATGAGTATTACAGTAAAGCAGAAGGAAGCAATGCTAATAGAATCTACATACAACAAACTATGAACTTAAAAATGCTTTTTAATAGCCTGGCCTAGTGTATTGTCTCCTAGCTTTTGAGCACTGTTGGCTTAGGTAGAGGACATCATGGTAGAGAACCATGACAGAACTCAAAAAAAAAAAAACACACTCACTTTTGGTCTGTTTCCTTCTGTAGTTCTCTGTTAAGTTCATCGATTCTCTGCTGCAGTTTCTTGCGTCTCTGTTCTGGAGGGAGATGGCTGAAGTCTTCTAGTGCAGGGCCCTGCAAGCAGAAATACTATGAAAGAAGCTCCATGGCACAGGCCTGGGCAGCTGAACTGACATACCCACACATGGACAGTGTTCACTGGAAGCAGATGGACCTTCTTAAAAACTCTACTTGACAGACAGCTCTACAAAGGACCGCACAGAATAAATGCATGTTCTTGCTGCCAGAGTGTAGCCATTCAGTCAAGAGGCTTCCTGCCTTCTGTAGCAGTTGGCTCACACAGGTAATTCAAAATTTCTAGACTTTAGTTTTCTGAAGTCATGTACCTCCTCTTACCCACTGCACTTAAAGAAGATTTAGAAAGGACAGAATTATTTGAGTCAGAACAAAAATCTAAGATGTGTATATAATAACGAGCTAGATAATTGTTTTTTTCTCTGCAGTGTGTTCTGTGGTGATTTGGATGGTATCGAAAGAAAAATACTGTATTTTGGATCTTCATTCCAAAGCACTATTATAGTTCTCTTCCAGAACTTCAGCAATCCTAGAAAACATTTTAAAACTTCAAAAGTTCTGATGGATTTTATCTCAAATAAAACTGGTTCACAGAACACAGAAAAAAACCTTTGTAAATATCAAAATTTTTACTTGAATTTATTTGACTCAAAACCTGCTCAAATATTCCCAGTCAAGTTTTTCACAAAAAAAACCCAAAAAAACCAACCAAACAAACAAAAACAACCACAAACAACAACAAAAACCAAAAAAACCAACAACCAAAAAACTTCAGGGAGGGGAAAAACCCTCTCACTTCCCAAACTTTTAAAAAAAATCCCAAACCAGTCAATTTAAGAGCACCTATTGTTATGAATCCAAACCTGCAAACTTGTGCCAAGATTATAGTAAGCAGGATAGAAGGGCCTGGGTATGAAAGGCATGGAAAGAGATTTTTATGTATCTTGCAAGTTTGTTGTGAAAACTCTTCCCCTCAGGGTGACAGACACTGACAGTGTTAAGAAGGAAATATGGTACATGTCTTAATCACCAAAGGTTATTTTTATTTTTTGTGATCCCAGTTGCCCAAGGAAGTTGGTTTTAACACAAGAAACCCACTTGCCATTCCAGTAACCCTCCATGGAGGCAAACCAAACTGGCCAGCATTTCCTTAGTCAAGAGGAAAGTTTACAGAAACTGTTGAGATTTTGACACAAGCCTTAGGCTCAGGTGCCAAGTTTCCAATACACTCCTGCTTAAGATTTCTCATCCCCTTAATTTCTTCTGCACTTGTAAAATCAATCTCATTGCTTTTTAAGAAGGGAATACAAGACATCATAAAAGAAGGAAAATCAAGATACAATGTTTCCAAAATAAAACAAGTGTTTCTTTCTGGAGGAAGAAGAATACACACTGTGTATAGTCTCAAAGTCCAAAGATGCAAAATGACATAAATAAACTTCCTGTTCCCTTCAGAAAGAGTCTTCCAAGAAAACACTCTTAAGTGTAATACACTACAAAGAAACAAAAATACAATCACGTCCTCTCTATCATTCTTCCTTACAAGTCAGTTTAAACCAGAGTATCCTAAAAGATGAATCAGAAGAACAGAGGTCTTTTTATGAATTTTTACTGATTTAGTCTGCAAAATAACATTGATTAAGGCGTGGTTTTATTTAATGTAACAGCTTCCTATATTTCTAAGCATAAAGGTTCTCCCCTGCAAATTTTTCTTCCAAATTCAAAGGAGTGCAGTATTTAGGATTTCCTCTTCACACAAATTTTATAATCTTTTCATATACATATTTTATGCTGCTTTAACGATTTTCCTGACAAAGAAAAATCACCCAGTATTTCTATTATGACCAACTTGTTAATACTGGTCAGCTCTAAAATTCCAAAACTGCAGATTTGGTTGCAGCCAGATCACAAGTCTAATTGCCTTACATTAAGCATGGATGATTAAGAAGACTGTGTGTATGAGTGGAAAATCTGAGGATGTATTTCAGCACCTGACTTAAAGCAGTTATGATATGGAAACACTTTCAAAAGATTATTGTCATGCTATCTTAGTAGAAGTACAGCAGACAGATCAGCACACAGGCTTACCATCTTCACCGACCACTGCACAGTTCATTTGAAAACAGAAAGAAACGGGAAATTATTTACATGCAATGACCAGTTACAAAAGTGACTAATACCTAAAAATGTATTTTTAAAATATTACTTAAGGGTTTGACGTTTTCATTTATAAAAATACATTTTACTATAAGCAAAAGAAAATAATTGCTTTAAGAATTACTGACTAAAAAAATAATAGGTGATAATGGGTACTTTTACAAAATTTTAGCACACAACTTCATTAAACTACTTTTGAATTTTAGTGTTCTGAATAAAGGGCTAAAGAGCCTTCTATTGTAGGAAAAGTAACACACACACAGCCAACATTACACAAAACAGCAGAATCTGATGATGATGGACTGATCAGCCATATACAAAAAATTTGTTAATCATAGCTCAAAATCCTCTACGATCACTCTTACAAATGTAGTTTTTACAATGTATTTACTTTATTATCACAGTAGATCTACAATAAACACAGATCTTTTTCAAGTCTGTAAGTAATTAATTTTACTTTCTGAAAACAGCAATTGTGTCATTGTTATCTCAAATTGTTTCAGTTCGGCTAAAAATAAAGACACTTAAAGGGTAAAGGCTTTATCCTTAGAAGAAGCAAATAAAACATGGGTGCCGGGGCTGAATCATGGCTTTAACATTCACAGCATTTTGAAGATCTACCATGCTTTTAATGATTTGGACAACCCTTTCCAGAGAAACACCAAGCAGCTTGCAAGACAGATAACTTCACTGGCCCTGAGCAATTGTTAAGGCTGTTGCTTGGGGCATACACACAAAATTGGAATTTCTAGCAATAAGGGAAGTAAAGCACCTTCACAAAGGATACTTGGTAAGAATCTCAAAGCCCAGAGATGCAAAATGAGAGAAACAAATTTCCTGTTCCCTTCAGAAAGAGTCTTCCAAGAAACGAGTGTTAAGGTTTGCAGATCACTGCTGACAGTGCAGGTATTTTATGCATCAAGTGGCATCAAGCACAGAGCTCTCACAAGCACTAACACTGTCTGGAATTGTTAAGATTTCAAAGGAGAAGCAGCAGCAGGTAACAGCAGCACTAACACAGCAAGGTACACTTGCTTACACCTTCTTTCAGTAACCTGCTGTACAGCTACTGTTTGCTGCTCTTGCTCTTCATCATGACAGGAAAATGCACTGTGTGAAGCACAGAGTGGAGGGAGAGTGGGTTTGTGATCTGCAGTGCCTCGAGTGAGACCTTGTACAGGGTGTGTTAAACAAAACAACCACTGTGCTTCCCTGGCTGATAGATGCCAACTCACAGATAAAGCTCGGTAGAAGCAGAAGCAAACTGAACACCATTTTACATGGGCAGATGGTGATGGGACAAAGGGGAACATTTTTAAACTGAAAGAAGATAGATTCAGATGAGATGTTAGGCAGAAATTCTATATTCAGAGGATGGTGAGGCACTGGAACAGGTTGCCCAGAGAAGCTGTGGATGCTTCATGCCTGGCAGGCTCAAGGCCAGGTTGGATGGAGCTCTGAGCAGCCTGGTCTGGTGGAAGCTGTCCCTGCCCATGGCAGGGGGTTGAGGTCCATTCCAAACCAGACCTTTCTATGATTTTATGGTTTAGTAGCTCTGCATGTCACTACCACTTGGACATCATTTTCCAGGGATAAAATGTGGGTAACAGCATCACATACTAGCAACTATTAAGCATTTAATCAAAGCATATTATAAAGATAAGACTGATCAATGAGATTAAAAAAGAAAATCTATTTGTAGTCCAGTATACATTTAAGTTGGAAAGATTTACAAAATATACAGTAATGTGGTGTCTGTTAAAATGCTTGCAAGGAAATGCAAAATAAATAAAAAATAAATGCTCATCTTCAACATTTTACAGAGATTAAGTCTTTAATATTATGGCACGTTTGAGTGAATGTAGATCTGTAGGATACTAGTGATGCTTCCTAATTTTAAAGAATTATTACATTTAAATTATTTAAAGAATGTATTAAATCAATTCCATTTTACAACATGAAGAATGTATTTAAAAATCAAATAAAGGTATGGTTTAATTTTCCATTAGCATTCTGTAGTTGTTAGGAGATGATCTTTCTCTTCAGAAAGAGGTTCTAGAACTACTGGTACTACAAAGTGAGGATTTGTAAGCCAGGAGTCAATACATTTAGTGATCAACAAAACTGAGGTGCAATCAAGGGCTGTGCATTCCATCAACTCCCTAATCCAGACAGTTCCTCACTGAGTACTAAAAAGAAGAGGCATCACCTTCATGACCAGACTAAATGATGATCTAATGACTCAGAAGGAAAAGGAGAAGCTGTCCTCCATATAGACTTAGACAAACACAAGAATTTTCTAAAAATGGCAGTGCTTGAAAGGCTATTCCCAAGGTATCTAGGGGCCTGAAACTAGATGCCACAGTATGAAATAAAGTGAGTTTTAACTGTAACTCATTCTGCTTCAGAATGACAACAAGGGAGCCTCCAAACTGTAACTTCACTGCAGTAGAACATTGTTGTACCTTGATCTCCACATTATGTCAACAACAGTCAACCATTCTTGATGCACGAGATAGCAAGTCAATATTGTCTTGAAATACCAAAACATTATTAATTATATATAACCAAATGCATCCAATTTCCTTTTTATTTGAATCAATAAATATCACTAAACATACACAAACAGGGCAGCCTATGCTTTTCTGACATAACAGGAAAGTGCCAGTACATTTACCACTAGCACCATAAATGTTGCTAGGAAACCACTTAGTATTTCCCTTCTACTGGCTTCCAGACAAATTCTATTTGCAGAATATGCCACTATATTAGTAAATTGATCAGTCTCAGTGGCATTTGGTAGTGATTTTTTCAATAATTTTACCCAAAAGAAACTAGGACAAACAAGTGCAACTAATTAACCAGAAAAAGCATTAAAGCAATAATGTTTTAAAAAGTCAGTATTTCAAAATCTGCCATCACCATAAGCTGTAGCATTTGATGTACAAAAGAAATTAAATTCTCCCTTCTTAGTTCAGTGTCTCATAATCAACTACTACTATTTTCAAAGTCAGGAAATAAGACATCTGATCTGTCAGTTACAGCTGGTAACTGTATATCCAATGATAAATTACTGCAAATATATGTTAGATGATGGTAGGAAAACATTTGTGAATGTGAACAACAATGAAGAAAGGTATCAAACACATGCTGAGCACCCTCTTTATAACACCTTTTTTTAGGCACAAGCATTTCAAACGTGATAAAGAATATTTCTATTTTGTTCTTTTTAATCTGTTTGTAACTTCTGTAGAGTATGAAACAAAGTATCCTAAAGGGACCTAATAGCTGAAGTGTTACTTTTAACCAAGTAAGCCTTATAATGAGGGTGGAGCATTAGAAAAGCCACATCACAAACACACTGCTCATAGCCCATCATGCATTTCAATTTGTTATCAAACTTACCCCTCTTTTGAGGCTTCTGAAAGAAGGAATTCTGGGCTTCCCTGTTTTTATGTCACTCATGCAATAATGCACTGGTTCAATGGAGAATATGGGATACTGGGACCCATTAGGAGTACTGGATGTGTATAAACTAGTAGGGGTTAGGGGTGGGGATTGTGGCTAATGTGGAAATAAAGAAAGCAATAAATAAGCCAAATGTTCAAAGTGATTTTAAAATGAAAATTCTGTCTTACAAAAATAAAATTTCCATCCAACACAGAAACAGGTTGCAACATTCCAGACACATTTATACTAAAACAGTATTGGGTTTAAAAGGTTTCTGTCATGAATTCATCTTCAGAGTTACAGATTGCTGCAGAGAAGGAAGGAAGCTTTAGACTCAACATTGCCACAAGATCCTAAAAGATCCCAAAGTTCCCTCTTTTCTTAAAGCAGAGCTCTGCTATTGCCAGTTTAGTTACCGTCATTCTGGAAGTTCAAGCATTCCTGCTCACTACTTCCTCCTACATATTGAGGTACCCTACCAGGTTAGCCAAACCAGAAATGTTTGGTTTATCTACAGAGAATGACTAAAACAAAAGTTTTCTCAAAATCTGTAGTCAAGCTGGACTTACACAATGGTTGCATGGCATTTTTAATATCATCCCAAGAACCTCCTCACCTTTTTTCAAATTGCTTTCTCATTTTTTGTCTTTCACACCTTTGCTATTCTTTCCCAGTTCAACTTTCCTCTACTATTTCCACTGCTACACAGCTCATTCCCTTTACCAAAGGCTTTTGTCTTTGACAACATTAAAAATAGGTAAATGAATACCTGGAAGTCAAGACCAGCCATAGTTTCAGCTAACTGAAGGCCCACAGGCCACTATGAATACCCCAGCCATAGTAAACCAGCTAATTTTATAATAGTTAATTTAAGAATAGATTTTAAAACCACTGAATAGTATTTGGAATTAAATATATATCTTCCAGTAAGTATTTTGCTTCCAGATGCTGTTTTGTAGAGCGCTCCTCCTCCTCCCCAAAACCAGGTAAAAAACAGGGACAAAATATTTCATTTCATCCAGGTCCTTAGGGAGAAAATGCATGTAGGATGTACACACATATGTATACCTAGAGAAAACAGTAAGGCTGACTCCCTGAATGCTACACACAGTGAGTAAACTGGAGGAAGGAAGTGTAGGGCAAGTCTCGTTAGCTTATTTCAGCTGTCATCACATGAAGGGATTTCTTATAACTGCAGTAAATGCCAAGGTCCAGACTGAAACCAGTATACATTTACATACTCTCCAAACTCTCAGAAAGATGTCTTGTGGTCAAACTGGCAATTGTGATCTAATTTCAGAATAGGCCGAATCTCCCCCACCTCTGCAGACAAATGCAATATATATGCCCATGTATTAAGGCATGTGAACTGCTATGAATCATTAATTATATTGCATGAAAAGGAAACAATCAGTTTTAACATACAGCTGGAGTTACTTAATATACTGAGGATGGAATAAAGAATCAGCTGTATCCTTCCTTTCTGTAAAGACCTACTTTCTCAGAATAATATCAAGTGGAAAATAAATCCTACCATTAAGAAGCTCTAAGAATAGTTTCCTGTAATAAATGACAGAAACTGGCCTGGAGCATTAAAATAACCTCACAGAATTTGTGGGCATCATTTGAAAGGCTCAGTGAAATGCTCCAATATTAAATAAAGCACAAAATTTAAATATGTATATGCTCCATTCATTTATATAGCTATGCATGTATTGACAATCTTTTGTGATCCGTGAAGGCATCTCACACAGAAACTCATAAGAAAACAAAGCAGTAATTTCTATGCTTTCAATTTTAACTTGAGTATAGGAAAATTTTTTACCTACTTCATAGTAGTATTTCTTCCAGGACATTTACCTTTATGGAGCTTCCACAGTATGTTTTACCAATGATATATTACAAACTTCAGTGTTTTCAGAGAAACCTCAGGAGTTTTCAAAACTAGCAGCAGGTACAATAAAAATCTATATAACACTTCTATATATAAATGCGACATTTAAAAGGGCGTTGCTTTTTGTGTCATAACAGAGAGATCTGAAGACTGCCCAATTTCAAAGCACACTCTCCCTCCCCTTATTGTTACATTCACAATTAACACCTTTCCTATGCTACTACAGAAAGTCTTTACAGAATCTTAGAAACATTACAGTAATGGGAAGCTACTTTTATCAAATAACTATTAAAAATGCTCTCAGACACAAATCACTAGAAGAAAAACTGAAAAACTTCCCCAGTGACACCTTGATTTTTAACACGGTAAGTACTGAACCCTACTCAAACCTTCTGATCTCCTTACACATACTTTGAAAGACATTGGCAGACAAGGGGAAGATTTTTAAAAATACATAAATTGCTGCTTCCATGTACTCTAAATGTTCAAATTTTAATTTTCCAAATAGTAATTTGTTAATTGTTACCTTTGGTTTCTTTCCAAATAGCCACAGCTTTCCTTTAGCTTTGCCAACTGTAGTTTTTGTATCAATTCTCATTCCCTCTTGCTTTGGTGTACTGATGGTTCCATCAGAGATAGTTCTGTAAATGTTCTGACTGTAGTCTTCAAATGGAAAATCTCCAGGAGGTTCAAAACCAGATTTGAAGCAGTCTATCACTAGTTGAGAGTCCTAAACATAGGACATTAAGGAGTTTAAAAAGCAAACCCATCAAGAACCAGAGAGAAAAAAAACAAGGAGATAAATTTTTCATTTAATTGCAGAGATGCACAGATGGGCAAGTAAGAGGAGCTCAAAACACTCACTTCCAGATAGAGCAAGTTAAGATAACAACATTCTTTTATGTCAGCTGTGTTCATGAGTGCACAGCAAAGCACACTCTGCTGTTCAGAACATTCCAGCAAATACTTCCCAAGGGTTATCACAAATTTAAAACAGGGCCAAACTATTTTCCACCTTTTAATCTTTCAACATCAGCACTGAAATGAAGACAGAATTAAGAAAGTAGATATAAGATAAAACAGGAAAGAACCTGTTGCAATCAAACAGGACACAGAATGATTCTTTTTTAACAGAACACCCCTTATATATTTTAATGTCACATACAGGGGACAACACTGACCACACTGGTATTCCAGGATATTTCAGGATAACCAAAATAATGTGTCCAATATCACACCCGATGAGAACGTGTCAAAGATACTCAGATTACACTAAATGAATAAAGCAGGAAGAGTGCAGAAGTGATTCCTTCTGCTGAAATCGAAGTCACAACACTTTTGAAGCAAATATTTGACAACAGAAAGATAACTGTAGAGGGTAAGTCAGTCTTTCCCCTCTCCACAGCTTCTGTATCAGTTAAATTGCTCACACACATTTTAAAAGTTACTCAGTTCTACTTACTCTATGTTCATCAACTGATTTTGCTGCAAGGATCATCCCTTCTAAGCATTTGGAGATAATTGGAATAACCTTGCGCTCAGAGTCAGCAAAGCCTTTGTAACATTCACTCAGTTTGATGGTCCTTCTTTCATCCATTTCTTGAAGTTGCTGCAAGTGCAAAGAAAGATAAAATAAAGCTTATATTTGCGGATTTTTTTACTCCTCAATCCTGACATATGCAGTTACTCTGGTCACCACAGTGTGGGACAGCATTTCTTTTATCTGCTTAACAAAACAGAACTTTAAAGTCCTTTCAGACATAGACTTAGGATGTCCGGTACAATAGTTATGAAGAGTTTATGGGTTTTGATTTCTAAGAATCATGCAAAGGACTGGACTTCCTTTTTTTTTTTATAAAGCACATGCACAGTGTTCACACACAGTTATTTAAAGTATTTGTTTAATGCAAAAATTATAACCACAGTGAAGAAATTTTACTGATTTCTACATCTCCTCACTCTCTCCTTCTAGTTCCAATTCCTCTCTGGTGATAAATATCTCCATCTTGCTTTTATTTTTGTACCTTCCAATAAACACCAATTATTTAAAAAATATGAAAAATTAAAATTATCTGCAGTTTAGACACTCTGATTTGAAATACAAACCATTTCCTTTAGCAGTGTGCAAGAAAATAAAGAGAAGAATGCCATTACATAAGACTTGCAACAAAAGTTTACTGGGACAGAACAAAAAAGGATAAATTAAAGAGGAATACTATTAAGATAATAGCCCTGGACCTTTCACCTGAATGTGGAAAACATCCCAAACAAAACCAAAAATTAGTAACACATATACCAAGAAGCTGTCAAAAACTGCATAAGAAGTTGGATCTTCCCTGTATCTACACTGAGACAGATGTCTCAAACAGTATTCAATTTCATCTCTCCAAAACAAAACAACCACCTAGACGTGCTAAACCCCTCTCCAACGTTTCCCATAGAATGTTACGAAATACTTGCAAAGAAGTAATAAAAGTGTAGTCCCAAGAGAAAGCACAACTAGGCCTTTGTGCTCATACTGTAGAGTTCAAAAAATGTGAATAATGTCTTACAATAATGGATTTTAACCCTGGAGAAATAAAGGCAATAAAGCAAAAGTCTGGTGCAAGCTACAAAGATGATCAGTCTGTTTCTCCTGGGAGCTGACCGCACTTCTTGGATCAGTGTGCCAAGCCAGATCTACCATAGTGCTGCTTAACAGTTAAAATAATAGAAAATTCTTCAATAGGCCAAGGCAATTTTCTCCTTTGAATCCCAGACCTTCTAGTAAGGATTTTTAAATAAAAATATGAACTGACTTGTGCTTCTGGAAAATATCAAGCATACTTAAGTTGGTATACCTTCAAATAAAGCCAGAGTTTCACCTCCCATTTCCTCACTGCCTGTCTCAGGAGCATTTTTCCCATATTTCCCAATTGGCTGAAGGTACAGGCCAACATAGTTCTGGACTCTCCTCACCTGACACCCCCAACTACTTTAAACTGGTTTTCCAGTTTTGAAAAGTCCCTGTTTTTGAAAGACTGTTTAAAAAAAATCTTAATAGTTACATAAAGCATCTCAAGAAATCCCTACTGTAGATACAAAGTATTCATCTTTAACTTTTTTAATTGTCTCAGAGAGATCTGTGGATTGCTGGTAACACTGATGGAGCAAGGACTAATTGGGGGCTGGGGAGGGTACTGGAACTTCTGCTTCCAATGCTGCTGTTTTTCACCCATGCACGAGATCCATGAAACCACAGCCATCGTGGGCTCTGTGCTTTCCTCCACCTCACCAGAGGCAGAGCAATCACACACACAGATCCTGGGAATTCCTGATCAACCCTTATTAGAATGATTCTTTTAATAGTCTGCTGTCACCCAGATAAATGTTTATTTTCCCAGACCTTTTCAGAAATACTTAAATAGTCTATAAAGTGTAAAACCTTACAGAAAATGCAACCAAGCATTTTCGTTAGAAATCTAAGCATTAGTATGGTAAGCAGTCTCATGAAAAAACACAAACTGTCTCAAGATTATGGTAATTTCTTGATAAAATGATTCACTACAATAAAAAAAGTTTTTAATTTTGAAGTCTACTTCTTCTTTAGAACAGGATCAGACATACTTTATCTGTTAATTATTTTACCTTGTAAATCTGAGGAATGACAATGTAGTAGTGTTTGTGCTGCTCTCCATTAAAATTCTGTAGTTGTGCAGCATACTCATTTTTGTTTTCATCAGCCATATGTGTGCGCAGGTTTAACTGTTGCTTAGCCTAGTAGGAAAGTGTTACCAGGTTAAACATGTCTTGTACCTTTCAATGACACACAGCATTATTTTATGTTATCAACTGTGCAAGAACCAAACAAGTCATCAAAACCGACATCCTTATATAACTGAAATACAAAAAATGTGAGACTTCACACATACTGACACTCCAAAACCTCATTTGTTATATACAGAGAAAGCAATGATCACTGTAGCTCCCTTAGCCAGACTGCTTAAATGCATATCCTAAAACTCACAGAAGTGACTGAACACAGAAACCACGAGGTACCAAACAGCAGACAGCTGCCAGTCTAAAGAAGACAGCACAGCCATCCAGAGGGACTGTCATGGACTTCAGCAAGGCCAGGGGCAAGGTCCTGCATGTGAGCTGAGGTGATCCCAAGCACTAACACAGGCTGGGGGAAAATGGGCTGAGAGCAGCTCTGAGAAGGACCTGGGGGTCCTTGCAATGTGCACTCACAGCCCAGAAAGCCAACCCTGTCCTGGGCTCCATCAAAAGCAGCATGGCCAGCACATCAAGGGAGCTGCCTCTGCCCCTCTGTTCAGCCCTCCTGACACCCCACCTGGAGTGCCCTCAGCACAGGAAGGGAATGGACCTGCTGGGAAGAGTCCAGAGGAGGACATGAACATCATCAGAGAGTTGGAGCATCCCTCCTGTGAAGACAGGCTGAGAGAGTTGGAGATTTTCAGCCTGGACAAGCAAAGGTTTTGGGGACACCTTAGAGCCCCTTCCAGTATCTAAAGGGGGTCTACAAGAGAGGTGGAGAGGGACCTTTCACAAGGGCAGATAGTGCCCAGGACAAAGGGGAATGATTTTAAACTCACAGAGGGCAGATTTTAATTAAACATTAGGAAAAAATTCTTCACTATGAGGGTGGTGAGGCAAAGGAACAGATTGCCCAGAGAAGCTGTGCCACCCCCCTGGCAGTGCTCAAGGCCAGGTTGGATGGGGCTTTGAGCAACCTAGTATAGTGGAAGATGTCCTTGCCTGAAGGCAGGGGAGTCTTCAAGTTCCCTTCCAACCCAAACCATTCTGATTCTGAAGCACACTCCTTTCCTGTGCTTACATGTCACTGGAACTTCGATTTTGCACATAATAAGCAAGCATATTGTATACACAATTTTATACATTCAATGAATATTGTTTCAGTTCTGATGATTAACATGTAAATGAAGTATCACTGATAATAAAGAAAAGCCACTCCCCTTACCTTCTCAACATCAGCCTTTGTTGCATTAGTGTCATTGTCCAGTCGTTCGTAGCTTTGCTGTGCCTTCTCTGCCTCTCTGCATTCTCTCTCAAATTTCTTTTTGCTCTACAAAAGGCACAAACTTACTGCTTCAACAGCCACTATTCCCATTTGGTTTCATACATTAATTCTGAATTCTAAATATCAAAGCCTCCATTTAAGTATCTTATATTCACAAAGTCCCTTTAAAGGAACACACTTAACACAGCAACTAGGTCAACTAAATTATTTTGCAGGCAGTCTGAAGGAGTTATCTACACTACAATCATCATCAGTATTCATGTCAAGTGGCACTGCTGTAGGTAGCACAGACAGGAGTATTCAATATACTTGATGTTCCATATATGAGGCTGTTGTCAAGACAATTGCTGTAGGAAAGATTGTTGCAGAAGTCAACATCTCTAGAGAGAAACTGCAACTGAGACAGTGAGCTTCTGCTCCACAGCAAAGTCAGGCAATTGAGGTTAATGTGTCCCTTAAAGGCATCTAAATGCATTTAAAAGACTGACTTTGCACTCAGGTAAGTCCAAGGCACACAACAAAACTCATTGTTTAAGCTGAACTCTGGGAATTATCTTGGTGAAGAGTGATAACATCTAAAACTACCACATCTGCTTCTATTCTGATCCTCTGATGATCAATTAAACTCTTTGACATGATAGTGAAGCAAGACCCTGCTCATCTGGGACCACAGCAGCAAAACAGAAATTCACCCCTCTGGTATTGCTTCACAATAATCTGAATCAAAGATATAATAAATTTTTAAGACAGAAAACCAGAATATCAGAATGCATCTTGAACAGACTTGGTTGAATTTTATGTTTTCTTATCTTTAAAAGCAGTTGTTTCAAGAAAAAGAAGCTTATGGTCTGTCCTAGAGATATTCACTTCCTGAATTTCTCTGTTAAACAGCAATTTTACCTCCTGAAAGCACAATAGTCTATAGTGGTATTCCTGAATATATCTCATGAAACAAGCCCTCAAGTTCAAGTCAAATTCAGTGACTTAAGATTTCACCTTCATATAAATAAACTCTCATTTTTAGTAGCCCAAGGAGAAGCAGTCAAAGTCTGTACCCATATTAAAATCAGATGCTTTTATGCTGGTTATGCTGGATAAAAGCCAAGGCTTCACTCAAACATAAACACAGAAGCTGTTTACAAGAGATTATTTTTTTTAACCAGGGAACTATAAATACATTGAACTGTATTTTGGGTATTACTAAGTTACTTGAACATTCAGTAATGTAGTTAAATATCAAATCTAAACAAGACAGATGAAAACAATTCCACTTACAGACTATATATCTTAATTAAGTTCAACAGGAATAAAATTCGAACACAAACTCACATTATCCATCTGTTTCCAGCACATGTCCAGATACTGCTGAGCCTTTCGTCCTTCCTGAAGATGCTAAAAACACCACAAATAAATTACATTTGCCTATATTTTTAGTATTATTACCATTAATTAGTCCCTGCTCTAGTTGACAGCCTATGATGTGCAGTATCTTCCACGAGCTACCTGTACTCTTTGGAATACATTACTGAATATGTAAGAATAGTATCACAGATACTGTGGTACACCGGCAAAAAAAGGTTACTAGTAAGTACTGTCTTCCCAAGATATTAATTTTTAGGTTTAATAACTGTACTATAGTATATAACATTATATATTATGGAAAAACTTCAAATGTGCTTTATAAATTTATTACAAAACCTATGTATTGTCATGTTCATCAAAATGGGTAAACAAATACATCATTTAATTAAAATATATACATTTTGATATCCCATTTTCAAATTTAAAACCACAGAAATTACCATTTTTCTCTCAGTTTTCAGATCATGAGAATATCTCATCAATTCTCCATACACTCTATGTCCCATTTCTTCTGCAACTACTTCTCGTTGTCCTGCATAGTCATTCAGCTCATTGAGGATGTTAAAAAAAGCAATACACGAAGTGAACCTGACAGAAAGCACACACACACAAACAAACATACACAAAAGTTAGCTTAAAAAAATATACTTCTTTTAGTATAGTCTGTACTCCCGATTAAGTAAAAAAAATCATAGACATTTTACAGTAAACCTTATCTTAATGCTAACTGAGCTAGAGTAGAAACACAAGCTGGGAAAGCCTATGTCATGCCTGGAATGTACTATATGTTGCAATGCCTCTTCAAATACATTTTATAAGAACATGGGGTTTGTGGATGGAAAAAAAAGAAGAAGAATACTACCTGGCAAGCCCTGTAGTATAGTGGTATCTCCTAAGCTGCCCAGGGAGAGCCTGAGCTGGGGAACGGATACATACGTCCCTAGGCTCGGAGGCTGAGCTTGCTGCAGAGATGATGTGCTTGGTAGTCTTGAGGGTGGAACATGCCAATCATACACTCCTACGCATCCCGATGGATTCTACTGAACAAGTTTGCTATCAGCTCTGGAGACAGCTGCCTGTTTGCCTGCCCACCTCTTGGCTGGAAGTAAGGTGCCACTATGGCTGGCACTAAAAAGGGGGGAAGAGGAGGGGCAAAGGGTAGAAAGTATGTGTGGAAGGGAAGAAAGGAAAAAAAGAACAGGCACCACATTAAAATATACATCTTTCTCTTTATTAACTGTGGAATACTGCCATCTCCATAGGCTTGGCTTTTGGGAATTTCAAATGCCTCTCTAGCACTGGAAAGCCTATTCCAGTAGGTCCAGGATCTTTACATAGTTAAAAGAGCTAGAGGAAATCCTACTGTGAATTCTCAGGCACTCTGCACAGCATGTGCTCTGGCTGCAACCTGAAACTTGTCCACTTTTTCTATATCCTAAGACTTACCCCTAAGAAAAAAAAGTGTTGTGCTTTTTCAAATCTATTTTAAAAACAGCAAAACAAGCACATTTCTGATAAACTTGTTTAGCACAAGTTGTTTAGCACCATTAGACATTCACTTATTTTGTCTCCAGAGTCAAAATAAGTCAGCATTTTAAGAGCTCTTCTTGCCCAAAACATGACAATTTGTGTACACTCAGGTATCAGTATAGAGATGCATTGATCCATTTGTCTTGCAGTAAAAATGCACTGAAAACTCTATTACTAAGCAAAAAATCAAAGCCTAAGGACACACACTTGCTTTTTTTAAAAAATAATACTAGACTGTACATAGCAAGCTAAACTTCTGCTTTCAAGTTTTCAAAATTTCAATCACCTAAAGATTAATTTGGAAAGGAGCAAGGACAACCTAACATGTTGACTATATTAAAATACCAATTGGAGTAAACAAAGATTTCACGCTTAAGAATTACAGCAGAACTGTAAGTAGCCAAGCACAATTCTTCTGTTGTCATCAGAATACTTTATCTTAAAAAATTAAATACTTTATCTTAAAAAAAAAAATCCATAAAAGGACAGCATATACTGTTAGTTCACACGTTTTACGCATAGAATTTGAAATAGTCATTTTTACCTGGGTTCCTCATCTTTCGGTGAACGTTTAGGACAGTACTTCTTAACCAGATTTCTATTAAAGAAGAACAAAAAAAGATCCTATTTTAGAGTCTCTTTTGAGAAGACACACACAGAAAACTACATGAAAAAAAAATTTCTGTTGAATGTTCTATGAACAAATCTATTCCCTCTGTCAACTGGTAAGGGCCCTTAGGTAACACAAGGCAGAAATCTATGGTATTATCCAAGTTTTACATCACTTCGACCTAGAACAATTTGCAAATATTTTAAAATTTCTATTGCAGTGACTAGACATAAAATGAAGAGTTTGTTACTTAATGTCCTTTTCACGCATGCAGAAGGCGGCAGCAGATGAGGACAAGGCCAGTGTATGACCACTGTGTAACACACAGACAGTGCACACTGTGCTGTGCCATGAGCACGAAACTCCACACCTGAAGTAAGCTTTGAGTATAGATTCAGGTCGAAGATTTTAACCACAGTATTTCCAAATCTTTAAAAAGGACATGTCCAGAACAGGAGAGGCAACATGTCTTTCCAGAAAAAAGATTTTACAGTTTGTCCTACCACCAGCATTGCAAATATAAGCATTTTAGAAACCAAGCAAATATCTAGAAGACAATCCACAGGACTAGCACTCAACATAGTATCAGTGTCCAATTTTTGAGAACGCTGATATGAAATAATCTGCTTATCACAGGATGCAGGAAAAAAGGATTAGAAATGTTACGAGAAGATTCTAGGAGAAAAAAAATCTGGCATGCATGTTGTGTATTTCATCCCACTGTCTCTCTGTAACTTCAGTTGTTGCAATTTTGAACTACCTTCCCATTAAAAAAAGGATGCTAATTCTGCTTTCATCTAGAATAACCTTGTACAATTTCTTAAATCCATTTATCTGGAAGTCATCTTTACGGTACAAGAGCCTACGTAGTGAGATTATGTCCAGTCACAAAGTATACAATAAAATATGAGCAGGGAGTTGGTGTAGAAATAGTAAGCTTGGATCTTTTGCCTGTTTCTATACCCTCAGAGACTACAACCAGGAAAACCCAACCCAGATGAGAAAGTCAGGTCCTTTTTATACCAACATATACTAAGAAACAGAATACTGACTTTTAAAAAATTATCTACATGTTTTATAGTAACCTCCTTACAGAAGTTCAAGCAAGAATTTCTTCTCACTATCCCCAGAACCCACTGCCTGTTGTAACATTCTACTTGGTAGGGATTAAATGTAGATATTTTGATAGGAAAATGCATAAACATAATAGAAAAAAAAATTCACTAAGTAACTTTCCTGTGTTCCATTTTCCCTTACATTTCTGCTTTGCTCCTCAGTGCTTATGAATAAATAGGAAACTCCTGAAATTCATCTTATTATTATTCAGAAGGTAAAATGCATAACACACATACAATGTTGTAGCTAAGCAACCACGCACGAGCCTTTTCAAGGGAAGATTTTCCAAGTTGTTAAAAATGAGAAAAGAAACAACTTACTAAAGCCATACAGTTTAAAATGGCAGGAGAGAAGGGTCATAAATGCAGATTATTTACTAGCATGCTGATTTCTGCTCTGATTTCATTCTTTAATGCAATTGTTTACTATTTCTAGAAAGACAAAAATATTATACAATCCCTTCTCCCAATAACAGCCAGTTTCTATAGTCAAGCCTATCTACCTTTGGATCAAAGGAACATACAGGTTGGAGATACTGTGATCACTATTTAACAGCACAAGGTACAGAAATCAAAGGCAATAAATATGAAATGACAAGCAAATGCAGATTTTAAAGATCAAAGAAAAAGACAGTGTTCATGTGAACAAATAAGCATAGATGGTTTTTCCAGTAAGTGGATACCAATACCTAACCAAAACTGTGATATTAAATTTAAATCCTTGAAAAAGCACAGGTTGACAAGCAGCCAGTATGAGCATGGATTTGAAGAGTGAAACATTATTTCAAAGAGAAACCTTTTTAAGGGGGCATGACATTCTCTGACATTTCAATCTAAATCCATGCCTTAATTCTCAGAATCCAGACATGGATCTGGACTAGTTTATAAGAAAACTGTACAAGTAATAGCTGACCATCAGAACAGAAACAAATCTACAAGATTAATTTCTTTGCTTCCTAAGCAAAGTGCAGCTGATTACACTTTAATCCTCTTTGGAAGTAAAATTTTGATGATTTCTATCACGCTCTTACAGCCAGCCATTTGGAAGCTGATTTTATACAGGATTAACCATATGCAATTGTGCTGCTCCTGTAATTTCAGTAACCTCACTTCTTGGTATAAATTGGTCTCAGGGCAACACCAGTGAGACAGGAACCTGATTCTTAAGAGAAGTACCACCTCGTCACCCAGGCAGAAGTTTCAAAAAGCACTCCAGCTGATAAAAATTACTTCTCGTCATGTACATAGAACATCTACCCAAAATTTTACAGACATGTAAAAAACTGTGTTTATCAACTCAAAACTAAGCTTTTTTCAGTCAATTAATACAGCACATAAAGAACAGAAGCAGCAGCATCAACATGGTACAGTTTCTATTAAGGTAGCAGCTCAGGTACTGTGGTATCTGCTTATACTAAACCACTACAGCCTCTATATCATATTACAAATGAGCCTGGTAACAAACTTTTTTTGCTTTCATAAGTAGCTAAAATTGCAGTAAGCACTTAAAAGCATTTCCCATTTATATGTACAGTAATAGTTTCAATATGATCCTGATGTCTTCAGTGACTGCACATCAGTATTATGGACTGGGTGAAAACAGTAACAATTAACTGTATTTAGTAACATCTCATCAGAAGAAGCTTTAACTGGAGCAATCAATCTTAAAAAATTGTAACCTGGACTTCGAGTTTACAAAGCTGAATATCCTTGGAACCATTAACAAATCACATGTTTAAGTTTACGAAAACGTGACTATAAAAAAAACCTGACACAACAATATTTGAATAGTAATGAGCAGTGTAACGTCAGTTCCAATCAAAGGAAGAGAGTTTTGAGAAATGATCACATGTGGTGATAATCCATGTTCCCAGCTTTACATTTGAGCTTACACCCATTTTCAAAAATGTTTCCAAGACTATGCATATAAAAATGTGGAAACTCTGTCTCAGTTTGACTAGACATATGCATATATTAATACTGTATTTATAAAAATACCACTTAAACACAACAGTATGCAGAAGGAACATGAAAAATAGATTTGATCAGAGTAATTAGACATCACCAGAGATCACAACACACAATTTTAATGGGCAGCAAACAGCTCAAAAGAAATCACAGCTATTTGCTTTAAACCAACTACAGAGAAGCTGACCATATTCAGAAATTTCATTCCATGGCAGTTTCATCTCTAGCTGCAGGTATAACTTGTATTACTGCCTAACATCACAGAAAGTGAAACTCCTCTGTCTGCTTGAGTGTCATAATGCTTCAGACAGGACAAAAAGGGACTGAACCTTCAGAATTATTTTGTGTATAATGATGTGGAAGTAAACAAAACAGACCTTCACCTTGCCCCTTTTAAGAAACAATGCTGATCAAAAACACCATCCGAGAATTCAATTTAAAAATTCAGTCAAGAGCACAGTAGTTTGGCATATAATAAATCTCTTTTTTCCTATTACAAAATATAAACAAATTAAACAGTCATATCATTAAAATGCAATGTGTTAATGTACAATGTACCCTGCAATATGATTCACATCCCTGTAACTCAGTAACAGCCTCTAATAACCTTTGCAAACCTTGGTGTAACACAATACATCAGTTGAGACCTACACTACACAAAACTTTAGATTTTCCTTTAAGTTAGCTTAAATAAAATCAAATTACACTTCCTTTTTTTGTTTCAGAACACATTATGTCACAGATAAAGATAAGACAAGCTGTCTAGGATGGCTTTTTCCTCCACAGAGAATGGAGGATTCCCCAATTTTTCTTATAATTTTTTCAGTATCAAAGAAGAATAGCAAGGAATTACTTGTAACCTAAAACCAGCATTTGGAAAAGTTATCACCTTCTGGAATTACTTGGCAACCATGAGCTGCAACACCTGCATACAGTCAGAATATAGTGAGTTTGCTCAAACAGCTCTTCATATGCTGTACATGCATCGCTTGCCATCTCCTAGATGACTTGCAAGGGCTGTTGCACCTGGGAAAGGCTCAACCCTAAGTTGTGACAGTATAAGTCAAAATAAAGCTTTCAAAATGCAAGGGTATACACAAAGTGAATGTGAATTTCTGCCAGGAGACGGACTCCAATTTGTGAAAACTGTTATGAAAAGTTCACTCTAGTTTTCATCCTTGTGTTTAAGTCTATGAGAATAAGATCCATCAATGATCTCAACAGAATGTTCATGGTCCACACTGAAACCAAGTGAGAAAAAAATACCACCATGCATCAGTAGCTTTATCTCCTGACTCAACTTGGCTTTCCTTGGTCTCCCATCCAAGTACTAAGAGAGCCATAGAACTACCAAGAGGTGACCACTAGCTGCACTGTTTATACTCTACTAACCAAGAGCATTATTAACATCAGTTATGAAATTCATTATGAAAAGAGTATGAAAAGAGTCTAAACACTCTTTTTCAGATTGTTTTCCATTACAAAAGGAAGAAACAGTGATATACTAGAAATTTGCATTAGGTATATTAATACCTATCTGACAGGCCATATGCTGCCAACATTAAAATTCACCAGAACCACAGTCCATCCCACAAGATCATCTCTCTCAGAATTTCCCAGGAGCAAGATGCAGGATGGCTAACCCTACAGAAGGTGATAAACTTTGCTTGATCTCAATCCCCCCTGGGCCTCCTAACTATTTTACATAATTAAAAACAGTGAGTGTCCTCAGGAGGAATGATGGCTGAAATCAAGCTGTTATCACGAGATACTTCACTATTAAACAATCAAGTCTCCTCCAAAGAATACATATGCAAGAATATCACAAGAGTAGCTTCATGAGCTGGTCTACTGGCAGAAAATCAGTCACCCTCTGATGTGTGTGCTGTCCAGACCCTCACTGGAATCAGGCAGGAAGTGCATGCATGCACTGTATAATGCGTGTGCAGCAAGACCTGTGCTTCCCAGAACTGTCATACTTACTGCACAGGGACAGCCACTCCAGTCATCTGACAGAAGAGGTACTCGACAGAACTCTTTCATTTTTGAAAGACACTTCGAGAAAGATCAATAGTTTTACCCAGAGTAAAATGCTGAATAGAGAAAATTTCCTATGCTTAGTCAAATCCCGAAGTAATAACGTGGTGTGTCATCTTGCTAGCTGTGGAATGAACCTTTAAATACAATCAAGCAAAATGGCATTTGTTAATACTGTCTAAGGAAAACCTCTTGATAGATCTGTGGAAATAAAACATATTTCTATGTTTTTTTAACAGACAACTGAAAACAAATCAAAACAGGGCTGCAAATTGTGCTGTGCATGCATCCAACTTTCCTTTACCCCCTCAAGTTCTTCTATACCAGCCTTGGAAATGTGGTATTTATTTTCTTCCTTTTAAGAAAAAAATTCCTTCAGTTAAACAGTGGGTTATTATGTTAGGTGAATATATACAACTGGATGAAAAGAAACTGATAAATGAAAAAGGAAATGAGTAGACCAGATAGAGAACATCCATATCCTCAGCTGTGAACTTCATTACTGTATTAATGAGGAAGGATTTCTCAGCTCTTTATCTGGTAACAATCTGTTTTGCAAATGATGAGATGATGGAAGAAACCACAGGAGAGAAGCTGCTATCAGTTTCAGTCTGACAAGGGTAGGCAGCAGCTTCAGTTGAATCCCCAAAGGAATTCAAGACAGTAAAGGTGATGGTGAAGGCAAAGATGGCAGTGAAGGCCAAGTTCACAGGAGCATCTTACTTTAAATTGTATTCTTCAAGCACTGAGTGCACTTCTGGTAAAAATCAACCTACTTCATTCTAAAGAAATAACTTTATTCTGAAGCAGCCATTTCATGGCTGCTACTCTCCTTGTATGATCCCTGAAGGGAAATTCCTTTTGGGCCTAAAAGACGTTTCTCTTGGCAGGTATAGAACAGAGGTAAGACAAAGGGTGGCTGGATTACAGTCTCACCCAAAGGGACAAGACCTGCTATGGACAGGGTGTGCTTTAAGGACAGGAAGGTCTTGTTGTTTTCTCAAGTTCTACTCAAGTATTTCAATCAGATTTCTTAAGACAATGTAGTGTAGCTCTTGCCAATTCAACATGAGAAATTAATTACTAGCAGAGGCGCACACACACACACTCACTCACTCGAATATAGATATAGATAATGCACTTTACAGCAAACATGCTGACAGTGCAAAAAATCACTATGGTTTTCCTTGTTTTGAATCTTTAATTTTAAGTCTTAAATCTTTTTAGTTCAAAGAGCTGAAGGATGGGTGGGAGAGGAGTGGGAGAGAAGGCAAAAAAAAGCAAGAAAGTGCACACCCAAAGATAATTTTCTGGTTTGGACTGGTCTGTCATGAAAACAGCTAGTGATCTAATTGACTCTGTAAATGAAAAACAGTCATTAATCACAACATTTCATACTTGCCCATCATCAGATACAATGATTTTAAGTAACAGTTAAGATCCTTTTGCAAAGGGAAAAAACCTTACCTCAGTTGTTTTGCATAGTTTTGCTCAATTTCTATCCTTTCTTTTACAAATTTTGCGTATTTCTCCAAGAAGTCAATGCCCCACTGTGTATGCTTGTCCAAGTTATCAAACTGATCCTTTAAAAACAAAAGGAAACAAAATTACCCAGAATTAGCTAAGAATCGCAGCAGCACTAGATTTACACATCATTTATTTATAAGTTGTCCTCCGAGGGAATGCTTGCTACTTGGGTAGAAATCATTCAAGTTATAAATCAGTCAAATGTGTATATACCTATCAGCCATATACCAGAACAGTAGATTTCATGTGCAGGAACAGATCTACCTTTTTTTGTAAAAACAGC
Source organism: Drymodes brunneopygia (assembly GCA_013400955.1). Taxonomy (NCBI): domain Eukaryota; kingdom Metazoa; phylum Chordata; class Aves; order Passeriformes; family Petroicidae; genus Drymodes; species Drymodes brunneopygia. The sequence goes on along the minus strand of VZTZ01025995.1, from coordinate 306,535 downwards.
TCTAAATACTTGCATGTTAAGCTGTAGGCAGTCTCATCACTTTCACAAAGCAAATCTGTCTTTCTTTCTCTCAAAATCCTTTATTTCAAAAGTGAATCTTTTCCACCAAGATAACAGACATAACCAAAGATCACTATAAGATAAATAAGAGACTGCTCACAGAAGAGATGCCTCGCAGTTTTGAAACACAAGAATTTCACTGGATACAAAAACTATCATTTCAGTGGGTACAAAAAATTATTTTCACTCTTAGGATTGCCCACTGAAAGAAAAAAATAACAAATTTTAGCAGCATGGGTGTAGTCTGCATATCAAAAACATTTATTAAATTAAAACTATATACACAGCTCATGATCAGCTCTAACAGGAGATTTCAAAGAAAGCAAACCTGTCCTTAAGAAATGTCCTCCGTAATTAAGAAAGTTACAGCAAAGTAAAGGCACGAAAGAAAAAGGAGAAACAGACTAAAATAAACTATGTTTCCAAAAAAGAAGTTGGGGAATTTTTAATACATTAAACCATCTTCAAAACCAATCTTTCACTGAACTCTGTACTGATCAACAGGTGGAGGATACACTAATTAGGACAAGTTGAAAATTCAAAAAACAAGTGGAAATATGGGGGTTATGAATTAGGCAGGAGAAAACAAAAGTACAAAATACAGCCTAGGAAACATTTTTAGTCTAACACATACTTGCATTTTATGCTACGATAATCTACCACAGTGAAAAAATCAAGGATTTTCAGCTTACAATAGCATTTAAAATATTTTTTTCTTAGCCGTTATTTAGTAATCCAAAAAGACAAGTAACTGAAGCATCAAAGTTTGTGTCCTGTAGAGGCTGAATCCAAATACACTTAACAGTAAATTTAAAAAATAAAAAGCAGATAAAGAAAAAAAGCTAAATATGCAATTAAGTTCCAAGTTTAATTAGCTTACACAAAAAAGCCTCTGATAAACAGCCTTCAGAGCTTATCTCTTGCAGATTTAGTACCTTGCCTGAACCAAATGAACAATGTAGACTTCAAGCATTAGCAATTTAAGTTCAATTTCAACATGCTGTAAGAAGACCTGCAGTTAAATCAAAAAATGCCGTAAAATGCTGCAAGGCCTAAGACTCAAGGAACACGCATTCACTCAGAGATACCAGGTGAACATAACTATATAAGCAACGACAATAAAAATAATGTAACAAGGTTAAGGTTGCTCTTAAATCTTGCCTCGCAGGTCCCAGTGGCCTACACCACAGACTAACAACCACAGCCATCAGTGCCTTCAACACCTCAGCCCAATGGCATGCAAGTACTGCCAACCAAAGGCATCCTTCCTGTTCACCACCAGCCTCTGCATCACTCACTCCATCAAAATCACAACCACTTCCCCTGATGTTTCTACACCACAGAACCATAAAAACAGCCACGAGATGAGAGAGAGACTGAAGACAAGATTTCAATGTATTTGGGAAACTATGGCTCATATCTAGTATTATTCTGATATGTGCACTTTGCACCAACTGGGCATTTCCACTCGAAATATCTTTTGTCCAAAAAAGTGACATTTCTGCTACTGTTTTTAGAGAAGCTGCACATGCACTCTTTGAGTGTGGGAATAGGGAGACAGTTACCAGGCTGTGGCTTCATACCACATTTGCAAATATGCATAAAAATACATCAATTTCAAGAAGCCTTTTTTATACTCCACTCATTTGTATAATTACTCTTACAAAATTAAGCTAGCATCCAAAAGTAGTTTGTAAAAGGTGCTTTTGGCATGAAGTCAATACCTAATACCATTAAGAAGAACTGACTTCCTTCAGCACACAGCAGAACAAAGCCTTTGCTGTCCTACTTAAGCTCTTTAGACCACAAAGGTCTCATTTGCTGCTAAGGTTTCATTAGCATTAGGGAACACCACATTACTTATGTTTCCAAACATGCAACCAGAGACAGTGGTTTTCCAAATATTTTGTTGCAACAGAAAAGGACTCCACTGATCAAACTTCATTCAAGATCTGCTATTAATATGCACATTACATTTTACAAGCTATCACACTTATTACAAGTATTTCATCACTGAACACATAACAAAAACGCTTTTTTCCCCCTCAACTCCTCTTCGTCATCTGATTCTAGAAACAGTATGTTCTGTGCAAAAACAGCTTTGTTGGATTATCCCACAGCTTCACAAGTTTCCAAATCCTCTATAAACAATAAACCAGTGAATGAAAGTCTGCAGTCATAAGAATCACCTTAGACTGCTCTATAAAGCTACTGAGTGAGATAAATGAGCAAAAGATAAAGGAAACATCAACAAATAAGCAAAAAGGACTGGCCATTTCAGAAAGGCTTCTAGAGGGGAGTCACAAATTTACTCATGACCTTTTCAATCTCTTTCCAGAAGCTCATATTTGAGCTCTGGGCCTTCATTAAGCAAAAAACTTCCATTTCGTACCAGAACACAAACAGCAAATCTTTTGCTACAAAGGAAATCCAACTAATGCACTTAGATATAATTGATGTCTTCAACAGAAAAAAATGGTCAAAAATCAGGCAATGCTGTACAGACAAGAGAACAGACCAAATAGTTCCAATAAAATTTAGGTCTGTAATTTCAAAATCAATATATCAGTGTAATTATTTGGCCAGGTTCTTTAAGAACCATGAAAACTGCATTAACTAGAGATCAGCAAAAGGTGATTAAAAAAAAATCACATCCCACAATATCTGGCTATCTATGCCTTGATAATGAAAAGTAGGTTCTCAACAATATTTCCAAGCAAATATATATTACTGTTTGTCTAGTAACTGCCCACACCCCTTGGCAGCTGAGCAGACAATTTTTGTAAAAACTTTATTAAAACTGCAGCTGACTATTATTAAAGTGATTAAGGTCAGCTAATGGATGGTGGCCCTACATAGAAACTGCCCACTCAAAAGTGGAATGTAGTCCAAAGCCTCTCCATTACAAACAATTCTGACACTTGACAAGAAGTTTGTAGTAGGTCAAAACAGACTATTCCAAAATAAATGCCACCTCCCTAAATTCTGCTTCCAGATTATCTACTGGAACCACAGATCAATGTTACAAATACCTCAGGTTTGCAATTCTAAGCCTATCATGTGTTTGCAGATACCAGGAAGCTTTACAATAGAGCTGAAGCATCAAAGCCACGAGCAAACCTGACCCAAACCTGCACCCAAGACAAAACAGACTCTCCCGGGTTGAACTCAAGATTTGCTCTCCTTCTCTTACAGACACTTGTTTTTTCTCCAAACAAGCCTCAAGAACCAATAGAAAGAAAAACATGGGAGATCTCTTCGGAGGGATGAGCATGGAGGGAAAGCTAATGCATAAATACTGTTTATTTATATTTAGTCTTCCTAAAGAAGACTACAGAAGTTTAGTCTTCCTAAACTACCAGTCCAGACACTGGACTAGTGTGGGAGTTCCAAATTAAGGCATTAAACAAGACTGAGATTTTTAAGGGGTTAATGTTCGCAGCTTTCATCAACTTCAGAAAGCAATTCTACTTGCATTCAAAGCAAGGATTGTGAAATCATTCTGTAAAAAAATCCTTTTGTTTCACTAATTTATTCCTTTACAATATGTAAACTAACTAACTACATTAACATCAAATTGCTTTCGAATTAGTCTCCCATTTCACTGACCTCAAGACAATACAGCTGGAAGTTTTAAGAATCACATTAAACATTGAAGTACATTGACTTAAAAGTTTCAGAAACCTATCTCAATTAACTACATCTGCAATACCTACTTAATAAAACATTTTATCTGAAATGAGGATACTTCACATTAATTATTCTACCATCATTTTATTCTCTATTGACTCAACTGTACATCATTACTTCCATACTTTTATCTGACCTCCATTTTAGTCTGCAGTTACCCAAGTGATCTTATTTGCTCTTTTGAAGCACTGGCTCAAGATGAGGTTTTTTCCCAATTCTTTGTTCTCCAGGCTGCACAGCCAGTCTAAGCTTCCAAGTCAGTGAGTGGGAGATTAAAAACTCAGTCCTGTATTTTGCTCTCTAAATTCTTAACCCTTATGCAGTCTGGTACAAGGAAATACATACTGTGGAAAAGCAGCAACCAGGTCTTGGTTCAGGGAAAAAAAAATTCAAAACATGCAGCATCAAAAAAGCCCCAGTGTATTTGTGGATATAAATGTTGTATTTTATTATCACTTTATGAAAAGCCAGGACTTATACTTAACCACTCAACTACAAGTCCACTGTAAGCCAAGTGAGAAAATGTGGGTGATTAGATAACTTAATACCAGTCCTAGCAGTTCTTGTTTACTCAATTAAATCCCATGAGGGTTTATCAAATGAATCTGAATTACGGATAAATTTAAATGACAAGTTAAAATCTACATAATGTCCTTTTTTCCTGCATGAGCAGCCCTGCAGAAGAAAAAAGGACAGCTTCATAATATCCAACTCTATTCAAGAAGTCAAATATTAAGTTACAAAACATTATAAAGTGACTATTTAACATATTAAGGTTTTATAAAACTCTTATGAAATAACTGAAATATGGAATATTATACAGCTTGGTTTTTATTGTTTTTATTTTTAGATAATGATCAAGGCCTTCAAATGATTCACCATTTTACTTGGAGATATCTCCAAGTAAATTTCTTTATTTCAAAAAACAAAACAAAACAAAAATTCTTGCAGTTTGTACAGAGAACTACCTGATGTGCTACATTAAAAGTTACGGGAACCATAATCATCCATTAATATATTAATGAGAAGTTACCAGTATAATATACCATACCTTTCCCTATTTGTCTTCAGGACAAGTTAATTATAAAATTGTATTTTAATTAGAGCATGTTACACTAATCTACTTCTGACAATACATTTCAGTTTTCCTTCGTGGATACCTCTTCACTGTCTGTTTTTGGTCTATACTTTTGTCTCTGTCTTTATGCATTCCTGCCTCCTTTTCTATCTTAGGATAATAGCTCTTTTATTTTACTGTCTGAACTAATTATCATTTCTCTATATTCCTGTTTGTTTTCGTAATTATCAATTTGGTCTGGTCTTTTTTCCTTGCAACTGCAATGTGCTTCTTCCTAACAGGCAGACAAAAGCTGCTTCCAGCTAAACAGTACTTTATCTTTCAAAACACCCTGTTGGTTTCACATCTAAAAACTAACAAAGAGCTGTTTCTATATCAAGAACAAAAAAGAAAGTGTTTTGCTTTTCTGCTTTTTACGAGTCCTGGATTGTAGCTCCAGACTAATCTGCAAATTATACCTCATCCCTCTCTGAAAACAATCTAGGTATTACAGTTAAGAGAGAGGAAAAAATGTGCTATGAGCAAACTTAAAGGCTAAGCATTTTATAGACTAAAAGGTTAATATCTTAGAAGGTTCAGGGCAGCAACATCAAAAGCCATAGCGACACTGGAAGTAAAGCAGAGGTACTCTGATTAAGATGAGAAAAAAAGCTACATGTTCATATACATAAATTAAACACATTCTAATTTCGTATTAGAACAAAAGTTCACTATAGATTGTACAGGCATATGTACAGGATACTATAAAGAAAATCTACTAGTCTTTCTGAGACATGAAAAGAAGAATAATTCCTAAAAAGAATTTCTGAAAACAGTTTGTAGGTTGACCTTCAGGAGATGAAGCTATGTTGCTTGTGAAAATTAAGACACTGGTATTAACAGTACACTATGTTGTACCTTGAAAATATTTAAGTGAGAAAGTCTGCTAAAAATGCACAGTGTTTAGTTTGCAAAAGGAAAACAACAGGAATTAAAAAATCATTTTTAGCTGGACAAAAGACTACTTTGCTCAGAGGAATAAAGAATTAATAAATTCAGAGTATCAACACAGTATGAAAAATCCATTTGCCTGTTAAGCTTTAGCATATATTTTCAAAAACCAGTATCACTGTCAACTTTAATTTTAAAAAGTCAATTTCTATGATTAGAGAAACATTTGTATGATAAACTAAGCAAAAAAACTCAAAAAAGTACTGAAACACTGGAGATCCAGCCACACTGTAAGATAATGTATACAGCAAGTCAGGTTTCAAAAGCAAAGCTAAAAATGGAGAGCTGCAATTGAGGAAGAGGGAAAAAAAAGACTGTTTTTCTCCATAAAGATGTCCCCAGACCAGCAGCAAAGGAACTGCTTTGGAAACTCTAGATGAAAGTCAGGTCTGGCAGGAGGGGATGTCTTGTTCGAGACCTAACAACTTCACAGGTGTGACACATTTAGTTTCCAGGAAAGAGAGGGAATCTGCCACAGACAGAATATGAGTGGAAGTATTTGTGACTGCTTTTGAAATGAGCAGACATAATTACAGAAGAATCAAGTTCTGCTTCTGGAGATTAGCAGATCAGCTGAAAAACATTAGAAATTACAGCTGTGCACTCCAGTTCACCCATGCCACTGAATGGATCAGTTGGACTAATCATTAGACTTTGGCAGCAATAGCTTCCTACCAGCAGAGCAAACTGACTGAAAAACTGGGACACTGAGCACCAACGTTAGAACAAGAGAGGAAAGGAACACGCTGCCACACAGGGTATCTCAACAGCCACTCCTATTTGCCCTGTTAATGAATAATCTCCAGAATTCTTCAGTTAATAGATGGTCACATTCATAAGAATTAGAACAGTATATTTACCTCACTGCATCATGATGCAAACTTAAGTAAGGAAAACTTCACTTCTTGGCAGTACCTACAGGTCTGCTCTCTTTTTCAGTCTGGCAATCCCACCCTGTAGTCCCACAGCAGGATCACAGCCTGCCACAGACTGCAGGGAGAGCTATTCCTAAGCACATCACTTCCTCCTCCTCAGGAAGTTCTACCAACACACTGTGTAGCAGCCAGAACACAGTTCTGACATCCTTCCTCTCTGCTACCCATCCCAGCCTCTTCCCATTGTGCTTGTCAATTGTACTGTGCTTGTCAAGTTGTACTGTGTCCTAAGTCCTCAGAATTGTCTCCCTTACCACCACCACTTGAGAAAAATACAAACACACACATATGAAGTAAATATCACTAGAATACAGGTATACATAAAGTATAGACCAGGAAATCCTACTTTGTAAATTGGATCAGAACGCACTCACTTAACTTTCAATCATCCCTTCAATTTCACTCAACTTTTAATTGGGAGGAATCTTTTTAAAGAAACTTAGCCAGATTTTTTTCATATATGTTCTTAATAGAGATTGTCAGAATACTTGACTCTTATCTGCATTTGAACCAAAGCTTAATTCTGAAACACATTCTATTTTAAGCTTAATTCCCACTTTAACTTACAACAGACCATTTTCAAACATCTCTATCCAAGACAATAGCAGATCACAAACTGTGTATTTTTGAGCATTATTGGATTAAAACAGTTACCATCTTAACACAGGGGCAGTCCATTCCCTTAAACACCAAGAAATCTTATTTTCACCATAGCCAAGCCAGAAAACAGGCACTTCCTGAGTCTTCTGGGAATGGCTGAAGGTTGTTAATAAACAGACTGAAGCATAAGTAAATTTTAGTCCTAGTTATGTCACTTAAAAAAGGAGACAGGAAGACTACATTTAACCCTAAATGAAGTAAGTGCGATATGATACATCACAGTAAAAAAATGCTGCTACTGTTTGTACAATGCTTAGGAATTGTAAGAAAATCCCATCTTTCCCGTAACACTAGAATAACAGATTATAAAGCAGTGAGGCCATATAGCAATGAAGCAGCAGAATACTGAATTTGCTGTATGACAAACAGCCATGTGAGGCCTCATGTGAAGCAGAAGTTCTGTGCAAAACCAGCACATTTACTGCATGATTAATGGTAGCCTACAGAAAATCTGCAAGAACAAATTATCTGGCTTGGGAAACACCGATGCAAGACTTCTATTTTTGAAGAATTGTGTAAAGAAATCATTTTGTTCTTCAGTTACAAAATATTATTACATGACTTGACACTATGCACAGGGTGAATGTTTTACTGTATGAATAAAGAACCCTTGCTGAAACTACTGAAACCTTTCAAAACTTTTAAATGCCTCTCCACCAACTACAGATACTTCCACAATTATTAAAAATGAATCCACAGGACACTGACTGAGCAAGCAACTCTGGCACTCCCCAGCTCTTGCACATGTGACTTAATCTATTTTTGCATTCTGGAGGATTTATTTTTTAAAAACTTGTAGAAACATGAAAAGGATCTCTCCTACGGACAACTTCTTCAGTGAAGGGTTAAATTCCTGCTCTGGCATAGCATCTAACAAGCAGAGTATGCACTGTTTTTTTCCTTTCCAAAGACTAAGGGAGTGAACAGAGTGCTCAGACAAGAAGGGAGTGGTCTCAATGTTACAAAGGGAGGCAATAGCAGAAAGAGAAAAGGTTTGCATATGGAATATTACAGAACACCTAGATGCCCTACATCAGGAATTCAGAAAACAAGATCCACCAGCTTTGCATGTGCACACACAACCCTGTACAAATTGCATTACAACATGTCCAGCTGCAATACCATGAGACCCAGCTTACACTGCACTACTTACTGCATTTCACTGAACTGAAATGTGACATTTGAAATAACACAGTTTGCATATTACTTAGAGGCTATTTTTAGCTACAGTTCAGAACTATAACAGGGTCACAGCTCTGAACTCATCAAAAAGCCAAGATGCCTGATACAAATTTAAAACAAGGAAGTACTTTCTGCCAGATAGGGGAGGTGAAAAGGAAGAGAGAGTGGCAACTTGCCTCTCATCCAAGTATCACTTCCTCGTATTTATCTGCTCAGCTATTAAGTAGACTGTAGGATACCATTTCCAATTGACTTAAAAACTATTAACTGTTTAGTAAGTATGATACACAAATTCCAAGCAGACAAGTGAATTTAGTGTGTTTCACACTTAAAAATGTGCATCTTTAGGCTTTGTCTCAGTAGAATAGTCAGAAAGAAAAGAACCTGTCTGATATGGGTTGAATCATATAGTTTATGATTCTGACAATTAGGACAAATACAGTGTAAAAATATCTGAACAGAATCCAGCTGAGTATCACCAGTAGAACCATTTCAACACACAGAGGCCAAGGTAAATCCACGGTATATTCCTTATAACTTTCCTCATAAGTATTTAACGAAGGTGCACATTATTTAGAATCTTAAACTCCTGGCAACAGTTCCTTTAAAAACCACATTTCATGGCTCTATTTCTACAACGCAATTGGAACGAACAATGAAATCATGAAATAAACCTTACAGCACAAGAATAAAACAAACATATCCTGCTCTTAACTTTTAGTTGATTTCTCACAATAGGTGTAATTACAATACCCAGTAAACCTACGAGAACTTCATATAGGAATAATATATAGTGGTTCTTCTGGTAACATGAGTCTTTTAGCTCTAAGCACAGAGAGCCAGACAAAACCTCCTCACTTAGCATAGCTCTGATAAACTGTTTCAACTACTCTCTCCTCCTGTATGTAGGAAGCTACAGTGAATGCAACTGGAATATGAGAAGGTATTTCCTAGTGTTATTTTCAGCTCCCATCAGACAGACAGACTTAAGACAAAGGCATACACCTCACACTTGCTGCTATTGATATTCAAAAGATACAACTGCACCTACACAGCTTGTCAACAAATATTTGCTCTTCTGAACCACTCAGAGTAAGATACCTATACACAGGTATTTTGACCGGCCCTTCAATTTTATTGAATTAGATCATTAACCTTTTATGGTGTAGGAAGGGCTGCAAATACTAACAGAGCTCATCACCATAGACTGTTCTGAGCATACTCCCCACTAAAAGGGAGCAGGCACTGTTCAATACTTCAGAAGACCAGAGATCACGGGACCAGTTATGTAAATAGTTACAGAACTGGAAGGCTGTTAGCTGATTTGCCATATGCTGTTTGTTTTTGTCAACCCAACAAACAAGGGGATATTTCTGTAACAAGTCCTATCGTAAAGTGAACTTCCCTTTTCAGTATCACCTATGAATATACTTCAGTGTTCAAGAGAAAAACAATAGTAGCCACATCTTTTTCCCTTCACAAATATCCTGCTAATAACAGTAAATACTTTTTGAACTTTCTTATAAAACCAGATCCATACACTTAACAAGAAATTAACATGGCAGTAAATTAGAGCCTTCCTCTATTCTTTGGAACATTATTTCAGATACAGATAAATACCCTGACAGAAAACAAACCAAACACACTCACGCCCCAGAAACAACAGAACAACACCCAAATCCAAAAACCCGAAACAAAACCAAAACCAACACCACCCCCCACATCCTCTATTTGCAATGGACTCTACTGTACTCATTGGTTTTAAAGCAAAATTCATAGTAACATTAACTTAACTGAATAAAGAATTTAAACTAAAACCAGATGTTATTACTGGCACCTTCAAAACAGTGGAATTTTTTAAGGTTTTGTGATTCAGATAACATTAAAACATAATGCAACTGTGCCATGTATCAGTTTCACTCTGAGTTTTTAAGATACGAGCCTAGAAATATACAGCAAAGTCCTCCTATATTTCACCATGGACTTCAGAATCATAACCTGTATTGTAAGAATAACATTATTCATAAAACCTTTATTTCTAGTAGAAACGTACTTCCTCTGATAAATCAAATCATACAAAAACACATACTGTTTCCCTTGGTTAACAAGGTATTTTTCCTTAAATTACAGAGGAAACAAGAAGAGTGATGTAATTTAATCATAAGCATATGCACTTCCATTAAGAAGGTCACAATTTCAAAAAGGTGAAACAACCCTATTACAGCGTATTTGGACACTGAAGTTGCATACACAAAAGCAGAGTACAAATCTCAGTGTCCTGAAAAAAAAACCCCAAATTTTTCAACTGTCATAGCTAGGTTCCTCGTTCTTTCCAAAACGTGTACAAAGTCCAAACTCATAACAGCTCATTTTTCATACTGTTTCTGTAATCCAGCATATTAAAAAGACAGTGGGGTCCATAAATATATTCTGCACCACTCCAGGAGCCCCATACTGAACGCAAGCAAATTTATACCATAATCAGTGCCAATCCTTCTGAAGCAAGACAGATAATACTTGCATTCATGACAGAAATAAACATGAATGACAGGGTCACACCGGCAATAGTGACACCAGATCACATCAATTTCTTTTTGAGAGCAAATCTCTTTTTAAACATCAAATGAACAGTCAATGTAGAAATTAAAAGGTAATTCAGCATAAGCCTACCTTCTTCAGTTATTTCCTTCGTGACCAAACTGATAGAAATAGAAGGGTATTCACACTAAAATCCAGTGGAGATCTGAAAGGTATAGATGAACAAGCACCAGATCTAGGTACTTTATCTGTGACTGAACCTCAAGGTTCAAAACCAGGCCCAGTATTTTTAGCTTATTAATCAATGACTTGCATGAAGGGGCAGATGCCTCCTCACACAAAGCTGGGAGGAGCGGCCGATGCCCCAGGGGGCTGTGCAGCCCTGCAGAAGGGCCTTGGCAGGCTGGAGAGGGGCAGAGAGGAACCACCTGAGTTTAATAAAGGTCCTGCTCCTGGGGAGGAACAACCCCAGGCACCAGCACAGGCTGGGGGCTGACCTGCTGGAGAGCAGCTCTGCCAGACCTGGGAGAGAAGGACCTGGGGGTCCTGGTGGACAAGCTGTCCATGAGCCAGCAGTGCCAAAAAGGACAATGTTAGGAAGAGCATTGTGAGTCGGTCAAGGGAGGTGATTCTGCCCCTCTACCCAGCCCCAGTGAGGCACATCTGGAGTGCTGTGCCCAGTTCTGGGCTCCTCAGGACAAGACAGACATGAAGCTCCTGGAGCAGGTCAGCAGAGGGAAAAAAGATGATGAAGGGACTGGAGCATCTAATGAAGAAAGACTGAGGGAGCTAGGGCTGTTCAGCTGAGAGGAGGTGACTGAGAGGGGATCTCATCAGTGTCTGTAAGTGAAAGGAGGTGTCAGAGGATGGATCCAGGCTCTGCTGGATAGTGCCAAGCAATAGGACAAGAGGCAGTGGACAGAAACTGATGTACGGGAAGTTGCACCAGAACTCAAGGAAGAGCTTTAATGTGAGGGTGACTGAGCACTGCAACAGACTGCCCAGAGGGTGTGGAGTCTCCCTCACTGGAGATATTTCAGAATTATCTGGATGCAATCCTGTGCAGTGTGCTCTGGGATGGCCCTGCCTGAGCAAGGAGGTTGGACCAGATGACCCACTGTGGTCCCTTCCAATCTTACCCATTCTGTGGTTCTATCACTGAAACAGAAGTATCTTTGCCAGTTTCTCCCTCAGAGTTTCCCAGGATCATTTTTTATTCTTCTAATTTTTTTCAACTCTTGCTCATCCACTACTTCCCTTTTAATTCCTTCTTTAAGCCTCTTTTGCACTGCTTACCATTGTGACATAACTTCACTGTTTACTCCAAAAGCAAATACAGCAAACATTCTTCCCACCTTAATAAAGAAATACTGTAGGAATCCAATTTAACGGCAGTATATTGAACACTGTGTTAATTCTATACTCTGTGCAAAGCATCTTGTTCCACTGATCACAGCCACTGAAAAACTGCTACTGTACTAAATAATTGCCAAGTTTCTTTCCTAATGACTTTTCAGTATTACCAAATCAGAAATAATAAAGAGCAAAACAAGTAAACAAGTAAACAAGAGTAAACAAGCACTCAACATTATAGTGCAGATGTACTTCAAAATTCAACTGCAGCAAATATTGCAGATCAGAACAGTAATTTACTACAAATTCACTAGATAGAATCACAGAAAGGCTTGGGTTGGAGAGGACCTTAAAAGATCATCTTGTTCCAAACCCCCTGCCATAGGCAGGGATACCTCCCACTAGACCAGGTCCCTCAGAGCCTCATTCAGCCTGGCCTTGAACACCTCCAGACCTCTGCACCTTCCTTTCAAAAACCAGTTCTAGCCAAAGTATCCTGTAACACTTAACACTCCCTATTACACATTGACCTGGAAGCAGAAGAAAGTGGCAGTCTTTTTGTCACCTAAAGATATAACCCTTCCTGTATTTTATGTCATTGCCACACCACATTCATTATGTCACATATGGAAAACCTAATTATTGGCAATTTCATTCTTCAACATGAAGTACTACTCATGTCTTTACTAAGCACTCATTTCACTAAGTCTGCATGGAATTAAAATAGCAAAACATTAATCAATAAGTGATAAATTTCTGTAAATAATCAATGATCTAGGAACAAAGAAGCACTAAAGAAATTCTGACAAACAGCCTCAAATATTGAATAAAAAATTACATAATGAGAAAACCAAAACCCATTTCTTTCATACTGAATAAAACTGTTATGCCTTTTATTACACTGATTATAAAACTGAAACCATCTAACTACACATGGGAGCTCCAATTTTGTTTTTAACATTACTAGCTTGATTTTAAAAAACACTAAAAATTGATGTTTCATATCTGGGGAGCCTTAACACTTTGTATCTTAGCAAAAACATTTAAAAATCAGTGATTAAAGCATGCCAATTTGTAATCAAAAACACAACATAATTTTGTGGTAGAAAAAATTAAAGCAAGTGCCTTTTCCCCAAGTATCTCTTTTTTTAGTTTTTATGTTGCTAAATATCATTGTGTAAAACCATGCATATCTTTTAGAAAGAAAATAAATAAAACTAAAATGAAATTTAATTAATTTAATTAATCTGTAACAGTATTATGAATTCAATGCATCTTCAGCGTACAATGGAAAATTAAAGACACTCACAAGTCAACTACTTTTTTTGTGAAGAGAATCATTTGGAAAGAAACTATTTGATACTACTGTCCCCATCAGCTTCAAAAAAATACTAAGTATTAAAAACATTCAAAAGATCATTTATAAAAAAATATTTGAGTGTTCTTCTTATAGTATCACATACCATATCACAAAAGAGTCACAAGAAGGATTAATTTCCCAGACGATTTAAAATGCTCCATAAGAATATGCAAAATTATTAAACTTTTCTGGTGGCAGAATGCACAATTTGCATTAAAAAAATCACAAGGTTAATTGTGAAAGCAACATTTGTTTTCATATCATAAAAAAAGCATAAACAAAATATTTAACTGATGAACTGGAATACATTAAGCATCCTGCACCAAGATTAAGTATATCCACTATCCAGTTAGAAAGCAAATTAGCCAACTGAAACAAAGGCAGCAAAACTGGATAAAGTAAAAGCTGAGAATATATTTTGTCTTAACTTGTCAGCAGTATCCTGAAACAGCACTTTGGCAACTACATTCTCAATACAAAGTTTTTCAGAATGCTAGATTTCTCCTGTTTCTTTACTCTGAAGCAACTTCACTCTTCTGTGAATTGAAAATAACCTTGTATAGTCTCAAAAGACTTCTATAAAGAGAGAATGCTTACTGCTTACAATTTGACCTTCCCATCTGAGTCATCCAGAGAACTAGACTTGAGCCCAAATCACTTAAATGAATATGACCCTGATGTTAATGTCATGAAACAGTGGTTAATTCTTGGTATTTCTTAAATTGCAAAAAGAAAGTCTATACTTAATATATTTTCTTTTCAGTTCCCAAAGTTCTATCGGACTTGGTTTTACTGCAATTTTTAAAAATTCATTTTTCAAATCTGATTATATATATATATATGAGCATGAATCAACTCACATGAGATGTGCCCTGCACTAGCAGCATTAGTCCAGCACATATCTGGCATTAGTCCATTAGGCTGGAAATACTCATTTGCTACCAACCTGCTGCAATTAGAGTACACTCCTGATAATAAAGTTGCTTTTTTTCTGGTTACATACAAACAATCAAAAACTGTTGTGCCTCTCAAGAATACACAGTAGCACAATATAAATGCTTGAACTTCTAGCATTCCACAAACCAGCTTGTTCACACAAACAAATGTATCAACTAGTTACTTGAGACAATAAACAGTAATGTGAGAGCAATTTAGAAATAATTTAATGCTCTCTAAACTGTTGCGTTCTCAGCACCCATCTTAAATGACTGCCACCAACAGTGTCATGTTTTACTTCCATGTTAAAATCATGCTGAAATAACATGTACTAATATCTTAACAATAATACTTTTAACCAAGCCATGTATCTGATTGATATCGAATTTTGTCACTCAAGATTATTGCAAACAATTCACATCAAGGATTCCAAACTCAACAATCAACTAAAATGCAAATTAAAATGTTTTTCACCCATGCTGCAAGATAGTTTTCCCCACTTCAACAAAGAATCCGAGAGACTCCACAATACACTTATCACAACATCTGCACAGTCATCCCTGATTTCTGAATCTGTGTATCTTGAAAACTATTATTTTAATTTTTACAACTGTAATGCATAAACTAGTATTAGCTTTTTGCAATAAACTGATGTAATAGGTAAAGAACTCCAACAGAAACAAGTAGATTCCCAGAAACCACAGCAGAAAACTGAGTAGCAGTTAAACTGGGCCACAACATTAATAAATGCACAACCAGTAGGCAAATACTGACATGAAATCAGACACATAAAATCATGGAGAAAATACTGAATAAAGGTGTTTTTCCAAGACGTAACTTAGGGTTCCTAATATGAATGTAGGGCAACAGCACACCAACTGTAATTCAAATAAACTACTTGCAGCTGAAACAGTAAACAGTTTCCAG
This sequence comes from Drymodes brunneopygia, assembly GCA_013400955.1. Classification (NCBI taxonomy): domain Eukaryota; kingdom Metazoa; phylum Chordata; class Aves; order Passeriformes; family Petroicidae; genus Drymodes; species Drymodes brunneopygia. The sequence continues at coordinate 290,826 of VZTZ01025995.1, read as the reverse complement.
CCAGATGAATGTAATTGGATGAGAAATACTACCTTCTGTGTCAGCTGGTATTAAATACAACTTTACTAGAAATGTCTTTTAATACACTGTTCTTAAAATCAAAAGATAATCTCATTAACTGCACATTGAAGCACTATCTAAAACATATCTGCCATTGTTTCCACTCCAAAAAGTTAAAGCAAGGACAGCTACTGGAAAGTGTTCCTTGTATGAAAATATTGATTATGAAAGCCTTCTGAGACACTAACATGAAGGCCTTCAGTGACACCACCAAGAGTTGCAGATTTTTTTACCATGTTATAGAGATTATGAACACAGATCATACAAAGGCCAGAAGAAAACTGCACGTATCAGAAAGCATGTTGTACCCCAAAAGACGATCTTATAAATAACGTTGTGACACTCCTATTTCTTCATTGCTAACTTGTCATCCTCTTTATTAATCTGTTTTCCTCATAAAACAGAAGTTAATACTAGGCAGAATACAGAAACTAATGCTGCTGAAGCAACTGAATGATTTGTAACATCAAAGAAAAAAAAAGATTATGACTAAAAATAACATAAGAAGACAGTCTAAACAAATTAAAAATGGAGCAAGTAAGTTGTTAGGAACTTATAGCAAATGAAGATCAGAAGAAACTGTTTTCAGAACAAAGGCAGAATCTGATGGTAAAAAAAAAAGGTTAAGATGTTACGGTGCCATTTCCTGCTACAAACCTACTGACTGGGATTCACTTTAGTGGCAGAGACTATTGAAAGATAAAGGATCCAACTACAAGCAAAGCCTCAAACTCCTTTACTATGGCAGGAATACATTGATTTTTAGTTATATTTTTCAAGTGCGCTTATCAGCCTTTTACAAAATACAGTAATATTTTTAAAAATATATTTCTTGGAATGAGGTTAAACTGCATACTGTGCTACTTTGAGATAATTTAAATAAAACGCAAATAAATGAAAAATCTGCAAAGTGCTCCTGAATAAATGCTTTAAAATTCACCACCTTCCTTAAAAAACAAAAACCATTTTATGCCACATGAAACACTGTTTTACATTGATTAAGAAAGGACAGGAAGAACCAACATTACGAAAAGGTATGCTGTCTTTGTAAAAGAGTAACTGGTAACAATCCTGACAGGATAACAGGCAATATCCAAACAACTGTTAGATTAACAAAGGAGATAGGGGAGCATGATCCTCTTCCCACAAATGAACACAAGTCAGCAAAAAATCAAACCTCTTTTCCAATGACATAATGAAGAAAAGCAGTCAGGAAAGCCACAAGTTTCAGGTTGACTTACAGTCTGATTATGCCTGCATGATTAGAAGTTGAAATGCTAAGTACAAAGTACTACAAATAGTCTATCAAGGCCATAAAAAACATTTACATATAAAGCCTTGAAATTCTTATTTCCCAGCATCCTGTATATATAAACTAACAGCAGTATTCCCACCTAACGTGCATAAAGGTCTGGATCAGCTCTCCTTTCAGAATTAAAACTCTAGGGGTAAAACTTGAGTTTGGAGCACTGATATTCCATGGTACCTTGTTATTGTAAAAAGTAGGAATCCTGGCCATTCAGCACTACCACCTTAAAACAATTACATGTTTTCTCAAAAATTGCAAGGGATTTTATACAAATGATGTCAAAATGTATTCATTACATAGCCCACAATTATAGCCTTGAAGTATAAACCAGACAGAACATGGAAAAACATTTTATCTAAGAATCACTAAGCTTAAATACCACTGGCATCCCTTCTTCAAGACTATTTTAACTCTTTTAGGAAAATTATTTCAGGTCAACTATTGAAATTTCAGTGAAACTGAATGACAACTCCGCAGAACCAAAATAACTGGAAGTCACAGGGCGCTAAGATATCCAAGAATGAAGAGCAGGCAGCACACTCAGCCTAACACTGGCTTTGTTTGCACCTATTACACTCACTTCTAATACACAGAGGCAATCCTCAGTTTTACAGAACTCCAATTCCAATCCACTGACTGGATGCTTCTTCCAGTAAAAACTTATTGTTGCACTCAACTACTCCTACCTCACTGCTTCCCTCTCAGGAATGCAGAACATAAAGCTGGAACTTGGGGAAATCACACCTGGATCTCTTAAGTGCTAAGCTAGTGCAGGAGGAACTGCAATATTTTCCTGGAAAGATGATAATTATTCTCCCTAGCACATCAAAGTGAATATGTTTCTTAAAAGTCACTTTGGAAAGAAGTTCCCCTTGTTATTAGAGAGAGGTCTTAATATTAACAGGGTCTCTAACTTGGGGAGATAAGTTAAAAGATCTAGTTTATGTGATTGCAAAACTTCAGCAGAAATAACACAGAAGACCTCACAGCTTTTACAAAACAAAGAAGCAATCAAGATAAAGCAAAACAAATAACCCACAATCCGTTTGCTCAGTCTCAACCTAAACAATCAGACCACCACACCTCTTGCTGCAGGAGTAAATATTTGAATATCATGCAGAGCCAGGATACTTCACAAAACTGCTCAGTCTGCCTCACATGGTGACATTTCTATTTAAGTTTCATAGAACTGTACAGTCTACATTCCCCTCACATTACTACAATGTAGAAAAATCCCAAACATTTGGATTTTCCTGATAAGTTACTATTTATTTTCAAGAAATTAATTTTTCCTCTTTAAGCATGCCATCTTCTTAGACACGAGACCTAACCAGATATTCCAGTCTGGTTTCTACCATTTTATTACAACATGCTGAAGAACTTTTCAAGACAAGTTCATCCTTTTCTTGCCCTCCTCCAAACAAATTTGTAACACCTTGACCATATTGCACAGATCTCGAATGTCATAATCTGTTGTTTAGCAGATCTCCCAGATAATAAAAACCATAGTTACTGAGATAAAGCTTTTAATTAAATAAATTATAAATACTCTGAAAATAAAATTTTCACCATTCGTAAATCTAAGTACATATCCTTGTTCTTCTAACTCACAGCTCATAGCAGTCAAAACTCGTAAGGCTGAAAAAAGATCCATTAAATTAAAGCAAATAACATCAGTAATCATTGCTGATTTAAATAATGCTGTGCATCAACTACAAGCTACAGGTAGAGATCATTTGCAAATACTCCCCTTCTCAGAAACAAAAAACTGCTTTGAAAATTTCCTGGTAATATAGTATTTAGTATCAAGCACATCAATGAGTTTCACTGACCCTGTGAGATCTTTGCTCATAAAATGAACAAGTACTGGTAAAATTAAATATGTAAATGAGTTCCTGCACTACTAGGGTCTAAATAAAGTAGATCTTAGGGGCATGAGGGAACCCATATTTGACTCCACAGAACAAAATTGTTTTATCAGTTGTCCTTAGTGGACCTTCAAACAGTTTTCAATTTACTAACCATAAATTTGAACTTGTTTTCAGGGAAAAACGAAGATAAAACTTTTCATTTAAAAGCATATACTGTGCATCATCTCTTTGCAGCTACTGCACTTTACTGGTTTATACCTTTTATGCTAAGGTCTCAAACGTGAACCTTTCTTTCACCTGATTATTCGACTTCTTTCCTGAATCTCAAATCTATGCCCATCCTAAAACTTGTTACTAATTTCTCCTTTGTTGTTTTTTTTTAAATCGGTCTCTTTCTAACTATTCCAATATCTGCAATCTTTACGCATTCTCTACTCATCTCATTTCTCAACCATACCACATCCTGTTCTCTGGTACTGATATTATCCTTTCACCCACATGTTTTTCACCCAGCATTATCTCTTCCTTCTCTATCACATCAAACATTAGCTTCTTAACCTCACTTTCAAGGGCACTGCTGGCTGATCCCAGCTTATTACCTCATCATACCAAGGGATTACTGTTTGCTTCACTTGAGACACCAACACTCCCTTGTACTTTTCAACAAGTACTTCCTGCATTCTCTGAGGTTGTTTGGGTGCTCATCCCCTGCAAACACAACAAAGGTTCACTCCACTGCTACCCCTTGCTTCCAAGGCTCGCCAAAAGAAACATTTTAAGAGGCTGCAGTTGAGATCACTGCCCACTGTGCTGAACAATATTGGGGTTTGCACAACTCTCATTTGGAACAACCACTATGTGACCCAGCCCCTGCTGGAATTGAAAGTTACCTGGATTGGGGATGCTCTTTATACTGAATTTGTGCAGAATGCAGCACAACACAAGGACACTATGACTAATGGTACTAGGTCCTACAGAAATACAAACATAAAATACGCTCTCATGATTGATTACAAATGTCAAATACCCTAAATATTCTTCTAATTATGACCGACATTATATAAATAGGGGAAAAAATGCAGGACAGTTAGATGCCGTAACAGCTGAAACAAGAACACTTTATCCATTTATTGTAGGGATTAAAAAGTGTTGGATATTATATATATTACAATTTCCTCTTCCAGAGTATTCCCTCACTCTAGAGACAGCCAACTGCACTGGAGCACAGGTGTTGTCTGGGGATCACACACATTGATTATTTTCCCACGCACTGTCACTAGAAAATCCCATGCCACCTAGACCAAATGCTTATTTGAAGATATTATTAGAAAAGTAAAACATTATTGACCTCCTCTGAAAGAAATGAGGCACCTGGGGTAAAGACCAAGTGTACAAGAAGTATACCCACACTCAAAGAAAACGCTCTCCAATTACTCTACCAACCAGAATATACAAAGTGAGGTTTTCACAACCACCTGAATTGGGCATCTATCATGAGAAAGAATCCAGCAATCAAATGCTCTCTTTCCGAAGGATTTACAATGCAGATGGAGATCCAACAGGCACACCCATCTTCTTCACCTGCATTCACATCTGGTTACCTCAAGTATGCCAAAAGTTAAAGCTGCCTCTCAACTCTCCAGGGCAATTGTCATATTTCAGAAGTTCTTTACTTAAAAACTTACTAAGTTCTTACTTTGTACTTGAATCCAAACTCAAATCTAGTGGATGTAATTTCATTGCACAATGCCCAAAAAGTATCTTTTGCTTAATATGGAACTACGAAAAAGCATGTTGTACTATTTCTTGTGTAGCAGCCAAGGAGAAGCGAATTGCATGGTACTTGCCTCTGGAACAAACACTTGTGAATATCCAAATCACAGCAACTGTACCAGCTAGTAAGTTGTAAATTGACTCTATCCCCTCCAAAACCAGGATAAAAGTGCAAGGGTTACTTTCAACATTTTAAAATACCATAGTACTGTGCCCTTACACACTAAAGAATGTTAAAGTATTCTACAAATATTGCTACGATATTAATTTGATTAAAACAAACAAAGTGTATTCCATTTTTACAACCCAACTAAGAGGGATAAAAAGTAAGTTTATTTGTCCAAGATGACACAAGAGTTCCACAGTAAAGCCCAAGGAAAATTCAGGTCCTGCAATATTATCTTTTTAGCTCACAGTAAGACTGCACTTCTCCTTCAAAAGATGCAACAAGTAATAAAACAGCAGACAAATTTTCAAACCACAATGCCAGAAAGCAGTTTCATCAGTCTAATGCCCTTTTCATTGTAAATGACAAAGCATAAGCAGAGTTCTGACTAAAAAAAAAAAAAAATTCAAAGAAAAGGTATTAATGAATCTTACATGTAACTATTTCAAATTTCCATGCAGTAGAAATTATCAGAAAATTTATCACACCTAAAATTAAGCCCTTTCCTTTTCTAGTCACCTAGCAGGAAATGTCACATTCCTGCCACTCTCCTCTTAAGACTAGAACTTGTAGCTAGAAAAAAACCCCAGCAACTCAGAAATTTATTGCAGATAATTCCATAAACAAAGTCAGTGTAGAAGGTCTGCATTTTAATGAAAACCAGAAGGCTTTTATTAGTATAATACTTTTTTTCCTTCTTTTCCCATCCAGCTGAAGCCCTGACATACATCTGAAGACAAACCTCTCAACCTTCTGCCAAGAGAGCACTGGGACTGGGGTACGTAAACTCACTAGGGGCAAAATGAAACAATCTGATTGGAATTTCAGCTTTCACTGAACAGTTTGTTCACCATTACAAGGAAAAGGCTGAACATATCTGGACTTCAGGGAATTCTTTTCTCTACCAAAAGAATTCAAGTTCTTTAAAAACTATGCACATGTGTTGCATGAACAATGAAAACTTAATCTGAAACGTGTTAAATAACTTCCCCTCTACAAAAAAATAAAGCACCCTATGTTAACTCAATTACTGGCTTTACCAAGAACACTAAAAAGTGCTCTGCCAATGTAAGGACTGAAGCATTTAAAGATACTATATTAACAAATGAGGGTCTCACCCAGATCAACGCAGTATAAGAACTAATTTAAATACAACACTAATTAACTATTAGATACTTTAGCCTTATTTCAGTAGGTCTACAGCATCAGTGACCACTCTACACAAGCAATAACACAAACGTTCTGTCTTCCAGCTTTTACTGCAAACAGCTAAAAGCACAAATTCTATCCACTAGGGCAACCCTCAGCTCATGAGCACATTGCCAAAAGACTTTTCTCTACTTGTGCTTTTCTCTATCTCAAATTCCAAGGGATTTGTCATTCCAAAGGATCATTATTTTGACATATAAACTCTTTAAATAAATACTCAGCTTGGTTGAGATACAAGATCCTGCAATCTCCAACAACCTTTTTACTATTCTCACTCAGGAAACCAAATGACAGCTGCAGCATTTAGAACCCTGATAAAGGCAACTCTCAGATTTTGTACTATGAACAAGGACACTGCATACGTTTTTTACGCACCAGCAATACTTCTCCAGTGTTCAGAATTTCCAGATTAGTGAAGTCTCATGTACATTTGTACAAACTTCATTGAAAAGCATATACACTTCCAAGTACATAAACAAGTGGGGCCATAAATAAAAACAGATGGCTTTTTAAGTTTTCAAAACTCAAACCCACTTTCTAAATATATAGTCAGACACATGTATGCATTCTTAAATTAAATTATGTTCAACATCAAACCCAAACTGATAAAGTCTCATGACAATGACACACCCCTTCCTGGAAAAACCAGTAAAAAGGTCAGATGTTTATGAACCAGACAATTGCTGGAAAAATACGGACAAACATTTTCAACTAAAACTCAGTACAATTGTTTTCACACCAAAGCCTAAAGTAACTACAGTTTCAATAACCAAGTATTTAATCCTTAGATAACTTTCCAGTTGGAAATCTCAGAGGTCTCCCAAGGATGAGGTAAGCTGCACAATACTCCTCGTGAAAGGCTGGAACCTTACAGCGATCAGGCATTTTATCCAGCCTGTCACCCAAGACAGGGGGAATGTGTAACCATCCCATGCATCTGGAAAACGCTGCAATCTTATACTTCAGCCACAAGACACTTCCTTGCACACATTTGCAGACCACAACAGCAAGAGTACTGATTGAAGATAGAATCAATGCAGAGTACTCTTTGCAATCTTTGGGTTAAGCTGACAGAGAAATCTGGGGACAAAAAAAAAAAAATAAATCTATGTTCCATCTCTCAAACATCCCCACTAAACCGAGTATTGCCTTTAACAGAGTATTATGGTAGCACACTGGAAAGCAAGTTTACAAAATATTAAGATTCAAAAGCACAGAAGAACTTCCATACGGGATATGGCTTGATGTATAGAATTATTTACAGTGTTTTTTTTCATCTGTAGTAACAATGCTACGTAGCTACATAACTATATTCACATTAACTGTCAAGAAAGGTTTCTCAGCTTCATGAGAAAAAGCTTTTTTTTGCTTGGAAAAAAACTTTTTATTTAGCTAAAAAGTAAATTTTCTAAACTAGTGAACAAAAATACAGTAAATTACTACCACAGAAGTATGCTACATGATAGTTAGCTACTTTTTGAAGCTAACTCTTTCATATTTACATTCTGTGGATGTTTTCCATATATAATTACACTTTACACCTTTTAAGATTAGACAACATCACCACATGATTTATCTTCTACAAAAAGAGACTGTGATTTTAAAGCAAGAAGGAAACAATGTCTAAAAGCAGGACTGAAAGCATCAGAAAATTTTTAACAGCTTTTGAAAAATTACTGATGCAACCCAGCTATTTAATACTCTTAAAAATAGAACTTGGGTTTCAGCACAGAATGAATTTTGTTTAAGGAAAGATTAAAAAGAGCACATCACCAAATATACTTTGATCTTTCTTTGGTCCAACATAACTAATTTCTAAAATACTACTCTACAGTGCCAGTGGTTTCTTAATTATAAAAGATGGTATGCTTCTAGCCCCAAGGAGCTCACAACAATAGTATCATTAAATCTTCTATAGCCATTTCTTTTAATCATGAAATCTCAGCACAAAAAAGCCCTCAGCAAAATTTCTGTTTTAAATATTTATCAAGAGGTGAGAAACAGATGGCTAGACTGGTTCTACAGACTGAAAATGTTCTGACATGGTATTCAAACGCTTTTTCTGCCAACTGCTATTAAGGGGTTCACAGGGGTTGGAACAACAGAACGTGCATCCAAAGTTGAAAAACATCCTTCCTGGCTGCTTTTTTTTTTTAAAGAGACAGCACAAACTCTTTAATTAATTTCCAGAGAAGCCACTTCAGAGTGCCAATCACACTGTGTCTCCTCTCATTACACCAAGAACTTCATTATCAGCTACACTCCAGTCTCCAAAGCTTGGTAAGCCTTTAGCATCAAAGCAAATGCACTACATATTCAATTTAACAGCACAATAACCCAAGATGACAATAACCAGACATATTTTTTTAAATCCTCTATGTTAATGCTATTTGTACATTTTACGCCCACCACAAAAATAACTCCAGATGTACAGAAACATATACACTGAACAGATGCTCATGCTGAGAAGATTCCTAAACATATGGTAATCTATCATTTTTATTTCCAAATATTTAAAGTTACTACCCCCCCCCAATTTCAGTTCCATCTATCTATTCTTGCCTTGGATATTGCACCACAGTGATAGAAGTCAGACAGGGCACTTTATAAAGCAACAATGCAAGTCAAACCACAACTTCAATGTATAAACCCTCCTACTGTTCATGAGGTGAACGTAACTGTGCAGTATTTGAAAAAAGTACGACAAACTCCAAAAAGTTAATTCTGAAAAGTATCTGTACTTAAATAAACAGCAACAATTTTCTATTACTAATGAAGTGCAGCAATGCTAGTCTGCAATTATGTCCTGCCTTTCTTCAGATGATTACTGCTTCACAAATGTTACCTACGAAGAAGTTAAATACTAGAGACAGGAACATTTGCACCCAACAGCCAAATTCTCAGAAAATGTATTTCAACTAAATTAGAGAAGACAAGACTTGCCAGTTCTCACTACCCTGGTCTAACTCTTAAGGGCTTAAGAGAATATTATGCAAAGCAGTTCACCAAAGCATCTTAGGTCCTGTGTGGTCATACCAAAAGGAATACGCTGCAAAGTGATCCCAAAGATACACACACTGATGAGAATAAAACTATTTGTTGAATACTTATTTCAAATCATAATCAAATAATAAGAAAGCAGAAAAGGGGAGCATATTTCCCACAGCACAGAAAATGTTGTGGAATGAAACAGTTCTAATCACACAATGACTTATATGATTTGGCATTTATTTTGTTATTATTAATTTACATTATTTCATACAATGCTATCAAAAGTAACAACAGGGAGCATGCTGTTTAGCCAAGACACACTGAAAAGCACCAAGTGCTTTAGCCTAATCAAGACACACACATTTTGTACAACGCATACGCACTTCACAGAACGGTGGTATACTTATAAAAAAAATAACATGCTTGAAAAACAAACAGCCACCAAATTTAAGGAATTAGAAAATACTGAGCAATCAAAGAAAATCTTCCATTTGTCCTGTCCCTTATGTAACCACTTAATTAACATACATATCATTTCAATACCAGAACTGCCATATTTAATAATTACCACATAAATACCAGACATTAGTTTCTTTCCTTATCCCCTGATTTTTCTTCTGGCTCTTTTTTTGTCTCTGTATTCATCTATGCTCAGTTTTTTACTTTATCCAAAATAGTATAGAGTATAAAACTCCAGAACAACTAAAAAAATACATCAGAACTGTGAATCAACATAAAATATCAAAAAACATCATGAAATGATACAATTTAAGAAGGCAGAGTAAAGGAGGTATTAAAATAGCCTGATACAGAATCATCAAATTTGCTTCAATGAATTAGCAAGGCATACATAAGTGCAAATGTTTTGAAAAATTATGATCTAGATATCAGCCTTAACCCCATAAAACTCCACTTTATGAAGTGAAAGCATTAACAAAGGAGAGCTTTAGGCCCAATGAGGTGTCCAGAAAAGCTGAGCAGAAGAGTTCTCTGCAGCTGGGGACTGAACACGGCGAATTGTCACGGCCCTGCTGCCATCAGCAACCCCAAAGCAGCTCGGCTGCCTCCTGAAGCTCCACTGATGCTAACAACAGGAAATGATGAAGGAATTGCTACTAGAACACAAACATGTCTAAGAGTTTATTTTTATCTTGTTCAGAGCCCAGTCTTTGAAGACCCACAAATACTGGTTTTCCTTGTGTTTTTAGCCTAGATTTAAGACAATTCTTAATGAATTTGATTTTGTGCCAGATCTCAAAAAGTAATCTTCACTTGCCCAGCACAAGTTGTTAAAACAATTAAAGTTTAATACTTTTTACATTAAGTGAAGCACTGAATATTCTTCCAACTAAGAAACCAGTTTGGTTTATAAACATTGTAGACTTTTTAAGTATTATTAGATTCAATTAAAAAATTTTTAAAGGTAATGTAAAAACTTGCATTGTCAAAGTCTAGTTATATAGTTACAAACAGACCATTTTATGCATTAAGTTACCTCAGTATACAGTTGCAGGTCATCTCTGGATATCAAGCAAAAAAAACATTATACTTTACTAAAATAGAATATTGCAGTAAAACTTTTAGCTTAGAATTCTGGCATTCTTTCCTCCAACTAATGCATAAGAATTAGTGACTCAGGAGAAAAGAAATATAGTAGGTCAAAATAAGTTTCAGCAAGTTTCACAACACATTGAGTTAAATGCCTATCATTGAAAGGAAGTCTAAGGTCAAAATCCATCTTTTTGCAGGTTTCTTAAACGCAGGACAAAGACAAGCACTTTCATACAAAACTGAACACAAAACAGAGTACAAAACCTTCAACTGTCATTTACAAGCTGAACAAAAAAAAATACAATTAAGAGGCTACAAAAATGAGCACATGTGAGTAAGCTAAAACTCTGTTTTCTAAAGCAATACATATTTGAGTGTTCACAGTCAGTGCTCACCCAAATGCCAAGACCCACTCTCCTCAAGTGAAACTCACCTCTCACCTGAAGTACATCCAGGCATGAGCTACACACACTCTTGTGTGGCTAATATAAATCGCAGCTTTTACTGACTCCTTACTGCCAATGTTACAACAATTTTAGATTTCGAGCTTGTTGCAGCAGTGCTATCAGTACTTAACAAGTGTATTTTGTCTGAATTCTCATCGTGCCTACAAATCCTAGTAAAGTACACGGTACTATGCAAAACACTAAAGTAATCCCTAAATACTTTTAAATCAGGCTCCTCCACGTAGTACACGTGATGCTATTACATCTTCATTTTGCATAATCAGACACAACTTAACTCAGGTGGCTTGAGGAGCTCCGCTGGCACTCCCAGCCCCGCGCCCCACCCAGCCGCCCCGCCCGCAGCGCCACGGCTGCCCCGGCTCCTCGGGCAACCACTTGTCTCGGTGCGGAGAAGACCTCTGCTCCTCCAGAGACTAACAGCCCTGCACTACAAAATACTGAGAAAGGCATTTAATTCAACTAAAAAAAAAAAAAAAACCACCAGGAAAACAACCCCACCAAATAAAAACAATCTATAATGCTGGCTCCAGAGTAAGAGTTCCTGGACCAGACTTTAAGCTACAATGTTTAGACTTCTGGTTTATTTTTCTTCTTAGCATAAGTGTCTCTGCTTCACAGTCTTTAAAATCAAATGAATGGAGGGCAGTCGGCATTTAAAGGGGGGACGTTAAACCCTCCTTGGTACTATTCTTTTTTACGCCTAAGCTTTCCCACGATCAGTGTTAGGTACAGCCAGAGCAGCAACAGCAGGAAACCCGACAGAGGAGATCCAACACCCCATCACAGCGAGCAGACATCGCTGTGCTCCGCTCCGGCACTCCCCCGGGAGAAGACCCTTCTCTGCCGTCCTCGGCACAGCCACAGCGCCTTCGGAGGGAAGAGGGC
>VZTZ01025995.1:222408-278114 GCA_013400955.1 Drymodes brunneopygia | reverse complement strand
AGCCCTGAGCGGCCGCGGGGCGAAGGTGCCGCGGCGGGAGCGGCCCTGCGGCCGCCGCGTTGTTACTCATTAACGAGGCGGTGGCGAGGCCCCGGGGCTCCGTGTCCCGGCCGCTGCGAGGCCTCCCCGCCTCCCCAAAGCGCTGAGTCACGGCCGGCAGCCGCGGGGTCCCGGCTCGCCCCCTCCTCAGCGGGCACCGCGCCGACACAGAGACATAAACCACGACTTTTTCATTGTTTACATCACAGCTCTATATGCAAATCACAAACTGAGATGTTAGGAAAGGTGAGGCTGGGAACGGAGGGGAAAAAAAGCCCATTTTTGATAGAGTACTTGGATGAATCATATCATTGACTGTAACAGGGACTTTCCTCAGCAACCGGAAAAGGACAGGCGTTAAATCCTTGTCAAAGATTATTTTTCCACCAAAATGTTATAAAGCTACTAATAGAAAGCAAATGTTTTCAAAGCCACCTGAAATAAATTCTCCTCTGGGGACATGAATTTCTTAATTTTCATCTCATTTTTTGCTTACAACTAAATTTTATAAGCTGTAATAAAAACTCGATATAATAAATACTAAGTCTCTATATCATGAAACAAAAATTACTTCAAACATTTTTTGATTCACAAGTCACCTTTCAGGTAATATTCCTTTGCATCACAATTTAGGTTTAGTTCTATTTTCCATATGAAAGGAACATGCAAATTTTTTCAGATTGATCTGGAATTATTGTTTTACAATAATATTAACATCAGAATATTAAGATAAGCAGGGGAGCTCACAGGTGAGCGTAACTTCTGGAAAAAAATAAAGGCACTCACATTACACCAGAAATGGTGTTTGGGTCTGTGGGGATCCCCAGAACGAGTAAATGTGCCACAGGCTGTGGTGACCTTTGTGTAGGTTTTTAGCAAGGTAGTGGCCAAAAACCCTCCACATTTTAAATTCTGAAGATGAAATTCCACATGTGGGCACAGTTCAGTTGAAGTCTGGCGCATTAACTCAGTTAATGTAGATTGTATTAATTTCTGAAAATATTCAGCAAGCAGAATACATATTGAGGATTCAGGTAATGAGGCAGAAATTTTTATTAATAATTTTTGTAGTTTACTTATATGTTAGATTTTGCTCAACTTACATGACTTTCAGGACTGGGGAAAAACAATTTCCATTAAATGCTGGAAAGATCAATCAGCCTTTTGCCTAGCTACCAACTTGTCACGTGTCTTTATACAATTCTTAAAAAAAAATCAGATGATAAAATGAAATAACACGTGTTCAAAACACAATTAAATAAAAACTAAAATAATTTGTTCATTTTATTTAATTTCAATGTATCTCTTGTAAATGAATGTCTATAATTTGCTGCACATGTAATAATTTTAGAAAGAGGCATTTCAACACCTTTTTAATCACACAGTAATCCATACTGCACTGTGTCCCAACCAAGGTTTATAAATGCACGCAATGATCTGGGCAGCTTTGGTTTTGGATGCCTGATAAGGGCACTATATTTTTTTTAAAAATGGGTCACTTTGAGAAACAAATGTACACTGAACCTTTAAACACTAGAGGCAAGAGTTCTGATGTGAATTTGAAATTCATGGCCAGCTCTTGGAGAGACAGGATTTTTCACTTCCGTTCATTCCAGGAAAATTCAGATTTCCAATTGTTTCAGTTTGATATCTAAAAATGAACCCTAGGAAAACAACTTTAGAGTTAAAATTTTCAATTTTAGAAGTCCCAATAACATCCTGAAAATTAATCTACTGGAAAATTGATTCCAAGTTCTAAATCTATGGATCCAGAAGCTTTGGAAATCAGGCACTTAGGTGGCACTCAAATTTAAATACTGGTCTTTCATTGCATTAATGAAAAATATCAAGAGAGTTTCAATGCATTTTATATATATATGTATTTAAATTTATATATTTATATTTGTGGTCAGTTGATTGATACACTAGCCTTCAGGTTCTTGTACTTAACTCTAATTTAAGAATTAACTAGTTACTCCTATTTCTGCAAAATATGCAATGCCAACATTCTCAACATGTCAGAATTTGTTTTCTATTTAGAGCAATGTAACAAAATCAAATGTTTTCTAGTGATTTGTAAGACATTTTAGAAGGAAACTGCAGCCTGTATCATGGGTACATTAATACAATATTTAGCTACTCAGTAATGCTTAAAAAGGCTAATTCTAGCAATGCGAGGTTTCCCAGGACAAACAGGATTACTTCTTTCCAAGCAGCTCCCTCCAAAAAACTCCTTTACAAAGCCTAAGGTAAGCAAGCATCGGGGGCTGGAGGATGTCCCAGAGATTCTGAGTAACTTCACAACCTCCAGAACTGATTGAGAGGCTGCTCTGAAATCCTGTGTAAAAATAGGACAGGTGTTAGCACAGCAGCCTCTGGGCTATACCTGCCTTTTAAGAGCACATATACACAATAAAGAGGAGCAATCAAAAGGTATTACTGAGCAGGCTTTGAACAAGCTAGCACCAGAACAGGACACTATCATTGTACCACAGCACTGCTGCAGTCTGGCTAATTATTCATCTTTGGAAGTTAACTGTTAGACTTGGGAAGTCAGGCTGATTAGAAGTTGCACACAGTAATATACTGTTCCTGGGACCAAAGCTGCAGTTTCTGTAGGCATTGTGATTCTCATTTTGTAGAGAATTACCACAAAATCTGCCTCAAAGCATGAAGAAGATTCTGAAAAGTCAAGTGCAAAGCCTATTTCTTCCCAACATATTTCGGTGGTTTTATTAGTGTTTGAATTTAAATATGGGCACAACTATTTTCAAGATTGCTTTCTGATTTTTAGTTTGCTTTTAACCCATACTTCTTCCAAAAACAGGGGCATATATATGTATCAGGAACATAAATAGAGATGTGAATTTCACCTTTACTTAAGTACAAGTCAACTAAAAGAAAAGATCATAGCTCATCACAATAAGCTACACAGGTAATTGATTTGAAGTTGAGACAAAAAGCATTTAGACAAATTATTGCAAAATTTGGAATTCATGAACAATATATTAAGACCATGTGACTGAAACAAATTTTAATTCATTAAAAATAAAACAGAAGTCTTAGCAGCATAATACTTATCACTTCAGCTTAGTGAGAAGTCTGACATCAGTCACTGTTACCCCCTTTTCCTGCTTAAGCACAATCTTGCTTTAGGATATTCCCATATAAATCCTGAGCCATGCTGTCCTCCAGTTTAGCAGTTGAGGATGTGAAATGACCATCTGTAAGACAAGGGGAAGAGTTTACCACATCCCTGTGAGAGATTGCTAGAGATGTTAAAATTAATCACTTAGAATTTTGACATTGTTTCCATTGTCAGGGAATGCAACTGACCATAAGTCTAGAAATAATTAAACAAATATTACCCTAGAGATTTTTATTCTTCTAGTCACATCCTTAAAATCATCAGCTGGAGGAGGGGGATGCAACTAAAGGAACTCAAGAACATATTAAAGACATATACAAGTAATTCTACATGCAGCAAAGGCTTCATGATAGATTGCATTGTTCTAGTATCCTTGTAAACTACTAGCTTCTTCTGGCAGATGACAACTTATTTTTAGCTTAGAAAATTTACTTTTACATTTAGCTGTTTTCCCCATCATTGACTCATTAATGCAGGCTTTAAAAGAAAAATGTCCAATTCTGCTTTTGGACTGGATCCACATAATATTAATTATTACAGTAGTTGTGTATTTTGTTAATTCTATTCACTTTTCAACAGAATCTACTTGAGTTTCCAAGTATACCTAAGGATATTATCTTGGCAGAAAAACATTAATTTGGAGTGGCAGAAAAGTTGTCTGGCACTCCCTGTGGGCACACTTTCTAAAGACAGAAGCAGCTTAGCTTTCCACTACCACAAAACTCAGCAGGACCAAACAAATTACTTCCAAATATCTCCGTCTCAGTGTGAGGTGCCATTAATCCATTTCTCTGCTAGCCAGCAGTCTCTTTCTCAAATTAAAATTGGATTTTTACTCCACAAAAAAAAGAATGGTTGCAAAAGCCATATTATGTCTTTCTGCTTCAAAACCAAAACAATTTAACTCCCTCCTTCCTTTACACATGTACTTCCCCCATTATCAGCACTCTAAGTGCTCTAATTTTAAAAAACATTGATGTTCATAACACTTCCATGTGGTGAGTGGGTAATCATTGTTTCACAGCTCAGGAAATACTTTGAGACAAAAGAATAGGTGTCCTGACACTTCAGCTTGTGCCGAGCTCCCCACAGACTTCCTGTGTCTCCCAGAGGCTGGTTAACCATAACCAGCAGTATGCAAAGTCTCAGGAGCTGTGCATCTGCCTAGAGACTTACTTCCACTCAGCTCCTATTTCAACTATTAGGCAAAATAAACTTATGGTTTTACTCTGAGTACTGATTTATTTTTTATTTAAAGCAGAAAATTACCAGGAAATTATATTAGTTTCCTTCTGTTTAAAGGCAGAAGGAAAACTTCATTTATTAGTGCAAACTCAGCCACTGCTTAGAATGACCTAATTCTAATTTTTCTGCTATCTCTGAAATTTTGTGGGAAGAACTGTACCCCTGCGTCTTTTCAGTCCAGCTCCTGTACTGAAATGCATTTTGCATAGCAAAAGAAAGGCTTGTTTCTTTTTTTCCCCCTCTCATCTCAGCAAACAGAAATACATGAACAGTGATTGGATAACAGAACTGAAAGGACACTACATCCACTAGCTATAAATAGGAGGAAAATGAGAACTTCCATCTGCTTTTATGAAATACCCTGTGCTCACTTTATTTTGCCAGCACTATAGCCAAGAGCACATCTTTCCATGCCATATGTAGCAGAGAAAATGTGTTGTCAATCAGCGTCAACTAGCAATATTGTAAGTACAAACAGCCTTATTTCACAGGAATTTACTTTTTTTCCCCAGTGAAACAAGACTATCACATGATAATTCAGCATTTCCTTTTGATAATATAAAGTGTTTCCCAACCTGGAGGCTGGACAATTACAAAATATCAGGGAATACTCAAAAATCATTACTTTAAAATATGATTTTCAACTCTCTAATGCTTGCATTGCCTGCTTGAATACTAGAAATCCATTTGCTTCCACTATACATCCCTTCAGAATTATATCAAAACATAACCATAAATGGCTTTGCTATCTTAGTTTCTATTACCTCCAGTTCACCTAACCCATGTCTTCTCCTTTCTCCCATCAACCCCTTCCATGCTTTAAATGGAAGGGGTTACTTTAAATTAAAATAACATCAAGCTGTATCTAATGTGCAGAGTTAAGTATTGCCATGGTGAATTCTGACACTCAATTTTTTTCAATACCGTATTATCTGTAGGCATAAAGATTACTAGCTTTTAGATAATAACCAAAAACTTGAACAGTCACTGCTCTCAGCATGCATAGCAGCTTTCAAGCAGAGCGTATGGATTGACATATGTATCAAAAATGAAAGATGGAGACTCTGGCATGGTACTAATTCAAGCTGTAGAAAAATGAATAGTGGATGAATGTGTAGCAAAGGATCAGCACCACCCATTTTCAGACTTGCTAAGTGATATTTTACTATCATCTGACCTGGAATTACAATCAGGAACATGTGCAGTTGTGCAAAATCTGCCTTTACGTTAGAACACACTCGGTATCCTAGGTTACTGTTTAATCTCCCTGGCGAGTTTTGATTTAGAACTGGTTCACGCATTACCAGCACAGAGCGGCTCAGGTCACCCTCAGTAGTTCGGGCACACGCAGCCAAAGCCATTTGCTGGGCTCGACAGCCGCCTGCCGGCAGGGCGGCCCCGGCAGCGGCACGGACACGGCACCGACCGCTGCTGCTGCTGCTCCAGCCGCGCCCCGTCCCGCTCAACGCCGTGCGAGTCACAGTGATGCCAAACCGAGACCGCCAACCGCCCCCTTGATTGTCCTACCTTGCACACAACTGCAGGTCTTCACTTCTCTCCCTTAAAGGATTTCATTGCAGTGGCCAGGGGTTTAATTTCACGTGTCCCTCCCTTATTTTACACCTGGGGTGGTTCCTCCTTCTTTCACGAGGAAGTTGATGTCCATTGCATAGTATCACATTTAACTGATGCATGGAAAGGATCACAATCTGTAGGGAAACTCAAGTTATTCATATGTCAAAGAAAACTCTTTCCTTCCCACTATTAATCACATTAAAAGAATAGGAATCAGGAAATAAATCAACAATGGGAATGTTCTCTGCAGTGTGCCGTGCAGAGAATAGATACCTCACTAAGCAAATAATTTACCTTTCTATGTCTCCATCTCACATTAATAAAGATAGCTACAACTCAGTTTATAATTTTCATTTCTTCCAAGTGAGATTCTGATCAGAGACTAACTGTAGACATTTTCAAATAATCCCAAAGAAACAAAATCAAATGTAATCACTTAATTATGAAAGAATGTTGGTTTTGTTACATTACACTTTTGAAGCTCTATTTAAGCAAATTCAAAGAGCAATGCTTGCTCATTTTCCCCTTTGAGACGAGGTTCCCCATGCAAAGGGAAGAATATACACAAGACTGTTCTTTTCCCTCCCTAACACACTCATCCTCTAGTAGCCAAGGTTTTTGCCTTTGGATTTACCACTACCTTGGGAACTCTCCTTATGTTCAGATCTCATCTGCTGATGAGATTACAAAAATTAAATACACAGAACATAAGCATTGAGTTGTGTTGCTACTGTGTGTCCTTAATACCTAACCCACAAGAAATTATCAAGTCACTATTTCCTCATGTCCTTTTATCACATTAATAAATGCACCAAATAAAAAATTTTACTCAATTTGAGGAACTGAACCTCTGGGTTGGAATATAGGGACCACTGAGGCAGGTTACAAAAATACATCCCAACACACAAATATATGAAAACTCTCATCCAGAAGCTTTATCCTGTATCCATAAAGGAGAAACTTAACTATGCTATTGTAACACAGCCAATACTAGAGATTTCATTTTAAAGAAATGTCCTTTTCTCAATCCTTTTTGCATGTGAGTAAAGCAAAAACAGTTAAAGCAATCAATGAAATGTCCTCTCTCCATAACATTTTATTTTAATTTTTTTTTCTAAAAAGGCATCTCAAAAACTGTAAAGTTTTTGTAGAAATTAAAATATTATTGTTTCCAACATTAGAATATACTGAAAACAAGAACAAGTTATTAGTGATTTAAAGGTAATGAGTTTAGTTGCATACAACTTGCCCAGCAATCCCAGACAGTTAAAGTACCACAGGTATAGAACACCTAATCCATCAGATAATATGGAAGATATATGTAAGCACATATTTAAGAAGCAACTGTGTTTACATTTTGAATTTTACTTGCTTGAATATTAATTATCTCTGTGTGAAAATGGCACCAGTTAGGTGTTTACATTACAGTAGAATTAAAAAAAAAAAGTATTTGTTGGTCACATTACTCCTTCATACATATTTTCTAACATCTTTAGAGAGTCATGTCTCCTTTACTGCAGTCTGGGATTGTGAAGACTTTCAGATTTTGCATTAGTAATACTGCCACTGCCCTGACAAATTTACTTCTCTTCCATGGATTACACTGCTGCCTAACTGAGAAAAGAAACTACCTGAAACTAAAACAACATTGAATTTGATTTCTAATTCAGCTATTGCTTTTCACTCTGAGCTGACAGAATGAAACTTGAACACAACATTAATGAAATCAAGTCCTGGTCCATAACCAGCAATCCCAAGCACTATGCTAGTACAAGTAAATGCTTTCATCTTTGACAATGACTTTTACAAGTCTGTTTGTTTTCCCAATTACTTGCTCTGGAGATGATTCACCCTACCAGGAAGATAACATCTCCTTCCTCTACATAGTGCACCACCTTTTAGTTCTGTAGCATGTGAAAGTGTTAACTTCAAAGCACAGTGTAACATTGCCCACACCTAATTAATACTTGTATCATGCTTTGAGGATGTAAAAGTTTATGATTACTGACTAGTAAGTTGTGAACTAATACCAAAATGGGACTAATTACTACTCAAGTGAGTGTGGAAATCATTCAAAGTTACACCATGCAATATTTCTATTCCAATGTTAGTCACCCTGGTTGGGGGCTGAGGGAAAAATCAATTATTTCCATTGAAGCAAGACAAAAAAAAAATCTCTAAAGTATTACAAAAATGAACAACATGAACATTCAGCCTTTAAATTAAGTGTAATCTTTACATAATTTAATATGTCTCTTCTAAATCTTCACCCCAGATATGTAAATCATAATAGCTGTTCACATTTAAAATGCAGGAAAAAACCCCAAATGGTTGTAACAAGTATGGTTCATCCTTACCTGAACTTTTGGTTCAAGCTGTGAGATAGAAGTCTTCATGTATTTCTGTAGTTGATGCAACAACAAATCATGGCCATGAAGAAGTAAAATCAAACACAGTCTCTTTCCCCAGCATATCCAGGAGCATCATCCATTACAGATTTCCAGATTGCAGAAGTTTCTGCTAGGCTCATCCACACAGCAAAACCTGTGTTTATTGGATTTATCCATGACTGACGTATGGATTTAGGTGTATCCAATTGGATTTACTGTCTAATTATTTTGTTGCAAAACCTCCACTCCCCAGGTATTGACTTCAGTTGTATTAGGGCACAGTACCACAGAACAGAACATTTTCCCTCCACCTGTTTCTTTCCAGAAATGCACAGATCTAGCACACTTGTTGCCCCACATACCCAAGAACTGGGATAAGTACTTCCAAAGCCATTATTAAATTCTCAGAGTTACTGATTTCTGTAGCATGGAATGGCATGGAATCAAAATGAAAAGCACTTATTTAAATCAGGAAAAAAACCTCAAGCTAAGCACAAAGATATTTTGAAAAGGAACCTATTGGTCCTGATTGCCAGCAAACCTTAATAGGCCTACAGCAAGGCTGACAGATACTCCTTTTTATCACCAAGCTGCACCCATAGAGCATCCTTTAGTCCCAGATGGCACATTTATTGAGTCTCCTTTCAACAAGTCTGAGGACTGAAAGAGCTAGTACTGACTGTAAGCAAAATCCATCTGAACACTGGCCAGCATCCCACTGATGTGCTCTCACTGTAAAGCTGCAGAGTAAAACTTTTCCACGTTAGACAGGTTAATAGTATAATACCAAAAGTAAATTTAACCATAGCATGCTTTACCTTTCATATTACACTTCTCCTCCTCCTCCTTCCACACTGTTTTGTGCACAGTTTATACAAAATCACAATACAACACTAGGAAACTAAAATGTGGCACACATTTCAGAGTAAGGGTTAGGCTGTTCCACAATGATCATTAGGTTACTTTACTTGGCATTGTTTCAAATGCCAAGTCACCTTCACTTGGCTTTGTTTCAAATGAAAACAATCTTCCCATACAAAACTATCAACCAAGCATTATTACACATAGTCCTTCTTTGTGGAGGTACTTTTACAAAAAAGAACATAATTTATATTTGTGGCTTTCAGGGACATTTTCCATTGTGGCAGAAATTCCAGTGTTTCAAAACAAAGCTCAATTAGCCACATGCAAATACTGGAGTTCAAATACCATTTTAGGCATTTGATATCTAGAATACCTAAGATACTCCTTTAAAAGTACTTCAGTGTAGTAAATACAACTATATTCATTATCCACAAGGTCATGCAGAGGTGCACTTTATTAAAGTAATAGAATAAAAAGATTTCATAAGAAAGTCAATTGAGCACTGTGAAACAACATCAGAGTAATTACGGAAAACCCACAGATAATCTCACCAACTTGGTATTTAAGAAACAGACACATCCTTATACATGTCTCTTGTGAGACAAAGCAACTATACAGCTCACTAACCAAACTTTATATTCTATGTACTTGGTGTACCAAAAACATAAGGGATACCATAAATTCAGAAATCTGTCTTCACTGAGCAGCTCCTGCATGGAAGCACAACAGCAAAGTAATACAAAATTTGTTTGTTGAAAGATCAGTGAAGATTCTCCCTGCAAGTACCAGAATTTATTTTCATACTTGGGGAGGAATGGTTGAAGAAGTAATCTCTAATCATGACTATCTACATGAAATTAAATTCTTACTACCTCAGCCTCTGCCTGTGGCCTTTCACTTTGTGAAAGTATTTCAGCAGCTGAGGCACAATCTACAGGGCTTTTGAGCAACTCCTCAGGTGCAGAATGTCAGGTTGTAAAAATACATACATACTAAATGCAATTCCCAGGAGAAAAGAGAGCAAGTCAAGCTCAGAAATATTGTTTGCAAGCAGTAACCACCCTAGTGAACAGCAATACCACCCAACAGCACTCAGGTTGTAAGGACTTTAGGTCACAAAAAGTGTTCAGTAAGCCAAAATAAAAAAAAGGTTTAAGTAGTCTTAATTTTTTGTGTAGAAAGGCAATGAAGAAGACAGACTGTTCATTAAATATAAAAGCAATTTTATAAAAACACATCAGTATTTTATTGCTTGAAGAATACAGCATATGAAAAAGCACAAGAATGTCCAAAAAGAAAGGTCACAAAAATTCAAACATTACACCATACATACCAGATGCAGTAAAATGTTAACCTGATTTCTGCATCAGAAAAGAAAGGTGTGAAAATATACCTAGTATTATTTAGAAGGAAAAGACTCATTTAAAATAGAAAGTGTGAAGGTGTTACAGTACAAATTAGAAAAGCCAACACTGCACATTAACATTGTATCACTAGACTAGATTTTCTACCTTTGGTACTTAAACCTTTACAGAAAACCACTTCCTCAGTCAAACCTTGCCTACCATATTTTATGTAGTATCCAGGAAATTTGTTTTTCTTTTTTAAACTTAAACATTCAAACATTAAACTTAATTAAGTTTTTTAAACTTAAACATTCTTCTGAGTTTTCACTGCATTGCTGCATTTAAAGACATGTTCACATTTATTCAATATGCAACTTAACACATCTCGAATTTAAATCAAAAGTCACTATGTGACTGAGATCTGATTATGTGCCAATTGTATCTTGTTCAGATCTCTATGTAAAAATGGGCCCACCATTTGCTGTTTGCATCCTTATGTAAACAGACTGCTGCAGCCCTCCTCAAGAATTCTAACTAGAGCAACTTGCTGAGGATGTAAGTTAATAAAACCATCCACTCTGTTAGAGAGCTATGGGGTCACCTACAGCAGCATGCAAGTGGCTTTTCTAGTCTGCTCAGATTAGTGTACCAGAAGATATGCCAGTATTACTTCAAGTAACACATTAAAACTCAGCAATGGACACTACTGTGCTTTATTTCAACACAAAGGACAGCTGCTCGTCCATTAAATCAACAGAACTATCAAAAGGACAAGTACATCATTTCTGTTTCATATATTGCTGCTGATCACTCTTGGGGAACAGTTTATCAGAAACCTGGACTTACCTACAAACCAATTTGAGTGAAGAAAATGTTGTCTTTCAACAAGGTATCTTAGTCATCCAGTGGCAATCTAGTCTGGAGAATGTTAGCATTATGCTGACAATGACTAATCAAGGTTAAGGAAATTCTCTCTTTTACAACAAACATGCTGTTAGGGTCAGCTTTTGCCATCTCGGGCTTGAATACTTAATCACTCCCAGTCACATCAGCAGAACAAACAATTTTGTTTTTTTAAGTTCCAGCTTT
The DNA here is from genome assembly GCA_013400955.1 of Drymodes brunneopygia. NCBI lineage: Eukaryota > Metazoa > Chordata > Aves > Passeriformes > Petroicidae > Drymodes > Drymodes brunneopygia. The sequence continues at coordinate 266,418 of VZTZ01025995.1, read as the reverse complement.
ATATTTCAACAATATGAATAAATCTGGACTACAAAATACCATCAACAACAGTTAACATTAAACTGGAGTGAAGTAATAGAAGAGTTAGTTCTTCAAACCAGGCAGTCTTTGAAGCGAAATATTCAGTTAGGACTGTCAAAAGGATGGCATAATAAAACCATGGGTTTATTTTTTTTCACCCCTGTACAAAAGAAATGACTGAATTTGTACAACTCCTATTAAACATACCTTTTCCTAGCTTGGTGAAAATGTGTCATTTTCAAATTTTAACAAGTGTGGTATTTGAGCATATATAATATTTATTGCCATATACATCCTCATTTTAAAAAGAACTAAGAATTCAGACTCTTCTATCCTGAACTCTACTTTTTTTCCCATTAACAGATTATGTCTACTGTACCACTCCCCCAAAAAACAATTAAAAATTCTAAGTAAGATTTTATAGTTTAGTTAAAAGGGAAGAAATGCAAATGTGGATTTAGAGCTTTTTGTATAAATCTCACTATATTTTATAAACATGTTGCTTATTGTAACACTGTTTATTGATCAAATAAATGACGCACTGCTATCTAAAATTTCCATATACACTATTAAAAATCCAAAGTTGATATGATACTGAACCTTAAATCTTCAAGAGTTCAAAAAAGACAGTTTATACATGTACAGCACACAACAGCAGACACCCCTAGAATACCAACTGCCAGTCCACGATGCATACAAACTTACAGGTAAGCATTCATTTCACTGTTTTCATTGTGCAGGAAAAGTATTTCTTAGTAAGACAACTCAGCTGGTGATTTTCAGATATCGTCTTCGTCATCTTCATCCTGAGAAGATCCTGCCTGATTGGATGCACTGGCTGAGGCAGCAGCGAGCTGTGCCTGTTGAGCTGCTTGTTGCATCTGTAGCCATTCCTGCTGTGCCAGTTCTGCTTGCTGTTGTCTAGCCTAGAGACACGAATTTAACTGTTAAGGCCATACATAGCTTGTGAACAATCTCTAGAAGACATTCTCTTTAAATGCATTTTTATCTGTACCTGCAGGTTCCTTTTATATTTTTTTTTATTAATTCCATATGCAAAACCACATCTAGAAGTACCTTAATTATTTGTACCAAGAGGTTTAGCTATAGTCTCTCTTCCTCTGAAGACACCACTGGTTTGAGGCCTTACATTTACAAAAACAGCAGCCAGAAACTAGTGTACTTAAGTTCCACTGTAAGGACTGTGCTGAACCACTAATTAATGAAAAATTTAACTGAGGCAAACCAAAGCAAACTTCAGACATCAGTTCTAAGTGATCTTAACATTTAATCACAGTTCAGAGACGAGAACAGCCTTGCTTTGTTGATTACAAATAACAAAACTTCCAATTATGAAATCATCCAACTGAACCACAGAGGCATACATTATTACAAAAACAAAGAAAGCCATTATCTTACTTTGCTAAGCAATCTTTGCAAAACAGAGCAAGGCAAGATCTCAAATTCAGGTATGACAACTGAGGATGGCTTTGCTACAGAAAGGTACAGACTTCTACTGAAAAGTACAAGAGATTCTACCAAATGATTACAAAAAGTTCAACTGATGAATCTTCATTTTTCTCTCCTGGGTTTTCACTTGTTTTTTGATAACTCCTGTTGATTTTCAGCAACATACTAATTGATTATGTTAAAGTTACAACTTCAATTTCTATTTTGAGTGGACATTAAGAAGTTTCCAAAATGAAAAAAATTCAGTTTTTTTTACTCTTCTACAAGTCATCACTAAAACTATAATGATTCCCTTTCTAATCCTACTGCACTCATTGAATTTTCCTATTTTTTTCCAAAGCATCAAATTTTTTTACAGTTTTGCAAACTGTAAGATGCCAAAAGATGATGTCTGGAAAACAATCAAACCCAGTTTTTCTACTCTGCAATGTGAAAAAAAGGGGAGTGTTTCCTTATTATTACAAAGTGTCACATTTACCACTGTTCTAGCAGTAAAAAAAATATTTTACAGAAGTAAATCTCTTCTCAATGAAAACTTTTTAGTATTTCAAACTTCACAGTTTAGCACAGTTACAAGGGTTGGAAAACAATTTAAGACATCATAGAGTTTTAAAGGAAAGATAGCAGCATCTGTACACACAGGAAGGCACAAATATTTATCAGACAGGAGATAACAACAGGGCTCCCTACTGACCCTGCCCAGTGAAGTTTTCTGTACAGTCAGTGAGCTGATACACATGCCTGCTCCAGCAAATAGAGGCTCAACATCTCACACTGGATGCATGACTTGCTCAGTGCCCACCCTCACTGCCGTATCTGTAATGATAACACTTTACCATTTCAGAAATGGGAAGAAAAAAAACCCCACATACTGAAGAATTCCACTGGATTGATTCCACTGAGTTGGACTGAACACGAAGCTCTACAAGCATCTGGTAAACTTAACTCATTTACTGCACAACTCCAGTGAGGAAGTCTGAAAAAACCCCCAAATCTATCAAGACCCTTGTCTTGCACAAAAGCTTAGATATGCATGAATATCAGAATAAGACATTCCCCTGACTTCAAATATTTACCATCATCCAAGCCAGAGGTGTCAAATATTCATAACATTAACAGGCAGGTATTTTAAAACTAGAGCAAGGAGTCAGCATTAGTGTCAGGCTCCAGAAGAATAAAAAGATTAACACAAATAAATAAGCATGCACTTGTGTCACTATTTTTAAGACTAATTACAGTACCTCAAACAGCAAATCACAGCTACTATTTTTGAAAAACGAGACTGCCAACCTTGAATCTAAGCAAACATTTTCCATATTACCAAACACTATTTTTAAAAAGCATTCATACAATCTTGTCAAACTGTCATGCGTTGTCTTAAATTAGAAGTTAAGGCACAGTAACAGAATTTTAAAAGAGTATTCTTCAAGTTGTCATTCCTTAAACAAAGTGTGGCTTGCATAGGGTAGTTTCAGGATTTTTTTTAATTTATCTTTTTCAGTGATACTCTGAAGCTAGTACTCTCTTAATACACCTTGGTTTTGCTGATTTTTTATGTTGTGTATCACTCTGAGTTACTTGCACAAAACAGTAAGTATAAAACCAGTATAAAACTGACTTATTTGTAAATCTTACCCAAAATCCAGAAACAGCCATATTAGTCTTTGTAATGTTAGCACAGTCAAACAAGAGTTAGGCACACATGACTTGATTATAACTAGTTCACTGCAACAGCTACGTGGTATGCTGAAATTTTAAATGCCTTAAAATTCATCAGGCAATGAAGATTAAAGTAGTTGGCATGTCATAAGAAAAAACAATAGTTTCAGCAAGATACAAGTACAGCAAAGGGGAGAGAAGGTTACAGTAATCAGACATTAACTGAATAAGCATTTTCATCAGAGGAAATCAAGTAAGCAAAGTGAGAAAATAAGATTTTGGCCTTGGTTAAGAGAAAAGAGAAATACCAGATAACTTTCCCATCTCTTAGTTTATAGAATGGTCTTGTCAAACTAAGAGAGTAGTAGAGAGAAAGATGGTGTAAAAAGACAAATAAATAAAATCGGGTTTTAGTCAAACTGGGAGATGTTAAACTATCTGGGAAAGCTGAAAGGGGATAAGGCTGGGATGAAGGAGAATGTGTGTGTGCGCTAGTACACTATTTGCAGGCAAATGCTTTTCCCATGCCTCAATGGCTTCTTTAAAAATTTATGCATGAATTCACTCAATTATAGTCTTGCCAAGAATAAAGTTTCTTTCCAAGTATAAGGAATAACATTTGTGCACTGATGGTCAGAAACAGAAAAGCCATTTTCACTTTTTAATGCTTCAAAACTGGTAATTTCCCAGAAACAGCTGTTATTCTTCTACTTCCTCAACTAATTCTTAAAGTATTCTCCATGATAGACTGGAAATACCCAAGTAGCAGCAAAACCCCATGCTTTTTAAAGCTAGAATATGAAATATGTTCACATACAAAGTCCTATATATCAAATCACAGAAGTACCAAGCAGCAGCATCTTATTTGTTGACTTCACATTTCCCAATTCAAACAGGCCAAGGCCAATAGCATCTCAGGTGCCACATCAATTCAAAGGAAGGGGATATTTCTTGAGGTGTGCACATGTTTGTGTGGCCCTAGACCAGCAGTATTAATTATTCCAACCTCATCAGCACAGGTATTGCTTCACTTACTTGTGCAAATAATTCCTGTTGCTGCCTTAGTAGCTCTTCTTCCGGAATGCCGAGGTTCTCCAAGCGTGAACTGGCCTTTCTTCTCTTTAGTGCTACTGTTTTGCATTCTTGTAAGACTTCTTTTACTTCACTGATATAGGAGCCAAACCCCAAACTTTCTAGTGCTAGAAAGAAAGAAAGACATTGTTTACCTTTTACAAAGCTTTTGATAGTAGATATTGATTTGTTTATTTGAAAGAAAAAATAAAACATGACAATTTTCCTATCATCTGGTGACAAAAATCTCTATTCTTAAAAAGATCTGACAGTAATTTTCCCTCTCTTCTGCTATGTCCTTTGGGAATACATCTTTGTAGGCTAAAAAAATTAAGGTTCGTCAAGTACAACCAAAGCAGCTTGCACTTGCAGAGGATTCAGGGCTTTCTTTGCTAGACATAGGCATTATTTTCCAAAGGATCTCTTTTTCCCATCTTCTCTATATCAGAATCAACATAATTTATACAGCTAAGAAGTCCTTCTTCTATCTGAATTTTCTCCAAGAGATTCTACTTTCCAGTTTTTTCAAGTCTTCAGTAGAAGGTAAATGAGCAACCTATAACAGAGCAAAAGTGATGCATGTAAAATGATCACAGACCCTTCAAAAAGGCAGAAATAAATAATATTATGTTGGGTTGCTGAATTTTAGCTTTTATTTTTTAGTATCTAAATTCCTATATATAAAACACATAGTTCACACATATAAAGCTATATAAAGTTATGTATAAGCTCTTTATTGTTTTATATCTCAACAGAACCCCTTCTATTTATCTCCACATTAAAATGTATTCAGAAGTTAAAATCTTCCACTTCTATCTGTTCAAAGAAATCGGTAAAGCAGCTATATCCTGCAACAACTATTTTTTTCAAGAATGCAAAGGTAGCAAAAAGGATTATAAAAACTCAGGCAGCACATCTGACAAAAGGCACAGTTTCCTCATGCACCATTTACTATGATGTGCCTCCACACACACCCAAAGTGAACCTATTACAGAATATACCAGAAACATTACATAAACACCAATTATACCAGAAACAAGTATTAATTTAATAAAAAACATGGTTAATTTCCAGCATTTACACAATTCAGAGTTCACAGAACAAGAGTTACTTTAACCTTTATCTTGATTTCAACCTTTTGTGACAAGCTATTCAAGAAACAGCACTAAACTGCACAACAGCAATCAACAACTTGATTTAAACAAGACCTTACTTACAGTAACTTGGACAATATTCTAACACAAGTTTTGTAAGCAACATTTTCCTAGCCATAATTACAGCAGCATGTCATTGTATCATAACCTAAACAATAACCCAAAGGCATTCTCTCAGTTTTCAGCTTCCAGCCTATACTAAGGGAGACAACTCACACACAGTCTTCAACAGGGCTGTGGGTGTCTATTCATACAGCACTACCATCCCCTTCACAGAGAACACCTGGCAAAGGAATTTACATAATACTTATTTCTTAAAAAAAAAAAAAAAAAGTTAAAAGACAAACTGATTTAGAGATAATCAAATTATTTCAGAGACAGTATGCCAGCTCAGCCTCAGCCCACACACAGACTCTGGAAACACTTCTTCCAATTAGCCCACAGTTTCTAGAATTACCAAAAAACTTCAGAAACTTGTTTCATCCAGCCTCAGCAGATTGGAGGCAAATTCGTGTCTTGCAGTCCAGAACTGGCTATCTTAATACTCTACAGATATTTGAGAATTTGTTCTATTTTAAAATGTAAACAGTGCATACAGTAAACTTTTTTAAGTCATACTTTTTAAACCAAACTGAAGAAATCTACAAGTCTAACATTACTAAGACAAACCATCATGGCCAAACCAGAGCTGGCAATCTGCTGCATCAGAATATGAACAACTGCCGAGCCTGAAGTTAATAGCCAGATGTGTTTTTACAAAAATTTTACATGGTCCTTAAAAGAAAATAAATTAATGGAAATAACTTCAAATTGTGTATTGAATATAGCACATACACACACAAAAATAAATTTAAGAACCCCCATGTGATACAACCAAGACAGATTTTTACAATTATTCAATATAACAAAGCTATGAAGAACCATATATGGAACATAAATCTACTGCATCAAAATTCCACCTGCTGTGAAAGAGCTTACAAAGTTTACCATCTTCCTGCACATCAAGGCTTTCCAGAACACATGAATGGAAGGAATGTGGATCCCTTTATACCAGCATGGTGCTAAAAAGTGGGACAAGTGATTACTACCTTATCAGAGCTGCTGTTTCATCAAAATTCAAAGACTGTTTTTTGAGTCTGAAACATACCATCCTACCCAGACTGCTGAAAATTCAGTATCTTACTGAGGCTAGAATTATTCCACCAAATGTAAACAGCTGATTCCCAAAACATAGCATTTAGGAGGGATAACACAACTCATATTTACAAACACCAGATCACAGTTATCCTTTCCCCAGTTTCCTCCTACTCTTAATGACTGCATGAAGGTGCAGGTCTGAGTCATCAGTGATACATAGTTAGTACTACTTTTATTTTATAAAATCAAGTAATTAATATCTGAGACTTTTAAATTTTTATGCTCCTTTTGAAGCAAGCAAGAACTTCCAAAATAAAATCCTAAACATGAACAGCTGTGTGAGATTTTTTAAAAATTAAGTGATAATATACACACTGTGAGTATCCTAATAGTCCATGAAAAGAAGCTACAAGATTTTACATCAATTCACAGCCTACCTTACTGCATAACAGTTCCATGTAGACCAAGTAATCAAAGTAACCAACTTCATAAAAAAGGTGATTTTACAACTCATCATTTTCAGAATTCAATAAAAACTTTATTTCTCATAAAAAGCCTGCCTTGTCACAAGTCCTGTAACACTCAAATGATTCTATTTTCTGTTCCAGGATGGAAGAACATTCATTTGCTTACTAGAGCTGCAGATTCACAGCTGGGTTCCCGATGGTGGAATTCAACAATAAACGTCAAGATCTCCACTTAAAACTATTACACAGCCTTGATGCTTTTGGGTACTCTCCAAGAAAGCTGTCTTGCATTTTGTTAACAGTAGTGAGTACTTGGCATAGTCTGTGAACATCTATCAAATCAGATCTCTAATGGGATGCAAGAAGCCTCTGCTTTCCTTTCCCTACGCTGCTGACAGCACTGTGCCAGTGCAACCACACAGTAAAATACAGCAAGGACCTGATCTAGCTGAAGCATAACTCAAGGGCAGAGAGAGAGTTCTTGCTCAGCACCCAGCCACACAATCAATGTAACAGTGCAGCAAAGGAAGGGGTGTCTCAAGCACCACTGTGCCAAACACCTGAGCATGGTGACAAAGTGCAGTTTCACCTCTCATACAATCCAATGGCAGAGTGCCTCCTCCCCTTCCTCTGGCCCAGCAAAATACCCTTCCATGCTTCTTGTTCCCAACCTAGTACCTTCTTGTTTACAGCCCCAGTCAGCCAGCAAATTCACCTGAGAGGAAACCCTGCTCTGCCCTAAATTCTCAAAAGCGACAGGGTCAGTTGTATCTGCAATTGCCAGATGCAGCTCTCAGAGCGTACAAAAAGACTCCTCTTGGCAGCACTTTGTGCTTCGGCTGGACCAGGTGTGATGTGATGCGATGGCCATTAGCCTCATTTGACTTCTAAGCATTCAGAAGGAAAAAGATACATGGATGGCCACAACAAACAGATTTCAATTGCTTAATTTGTTAGCACCATTGTCATGAAGCTGCATTTAAGGGGTATTCAAAATAGCAAGTATCCAGAATGTACAAAGATGGATGAAAATGCTGAGATACTCTACCTATACATACAGGCACTGTTTCCAAAATTGGCAATCTAAACCCTCAAACCTCACAGAGGGATCATCTGCCAACTGACCAGCATCTGAAAGGCACTAATAGCAATTACAGCTTCCTTAAACATAAGCACAGCAGAAAATCCATTCCACCTCTAGAACATGACAAAATGGATAAATTGCAATATTTTACTAGAACGTATAGATTTAATTTGAAAATAACTTTTATTAACTCTAAGATGCGGTAACACAAGGATATAGAACCCAGCAAAATACTTGGCATGAGACCACCTGCTGATGTTATGCATACTCACTTTAGTTTCAATTTGTTTTCCAAAAATCCCAGACTAAGCCCAGGACAGCAATAGGTGAAATCTTTTCTATGGACCACCACTACTGGGCACAAAATACTTCCATACATAAACCTTTTATTGCCCTCAGTGTTAAAGCTCATGTCTATTCCTGTGTTAAGAACCAACCTCAAACGTTTTTTGTGGTGACCTGAAGAAACTATCCACATATTAAAGAGCATCACACCTAAATTATGCTTCCAGGTGCAAGCATGGGTTTTACTTTACATCCTAAGCTTCTGCGATGGAGCTACTTTGCTAAACTTTCAAGCTTACATGTATTTTATTTAATATTAAAGCTCATACATGCTACATATTTTCTTTTGCTGTTCATGACTCAGTCAAGTACTTGAACCTCTTCTGGTGAGCAAGCTAATAAATTTCAAATGAACCAAATTTTTTTTGTTTGTTTCAAACAGCAAATATTCCTCAAAAAAATCATACGACGACAGCATTTTTTCAACTAACTTGACACTATCACAGCCCTGAAAACAGCTCTACTACAAATGCTACTGTTAATATCTCTACTAGGCAGCAGAGTAAAGGACTCTCACTTCTGCTACTATAAATTTGTTTGCAGCAGACACCGGTATCAACAACCCTGTTTTAAGAAGCAAAGCAAACGACTTCTGAAAAAACTTCAGGATGAGGCAAGAAAACTCCTTATCTGATACAGAGTTTTAAGAAAAACAAACGAGACACAGAGCGAGAACTCGCCTTTTATTCAAGCAAGCAGAAGTGGAAGTCAACAGCACAGAAAGATACAAGGGCATAGGTCACGTTTAAATGCTTTCTGCAACAGATACGAAGATCCAATATTAAACAATGAGACTGTGAGGACTGCCCTAAAGAAATATACTCTTTAGAACTTCCAGACAAGACTACCACGGAATAAAGCCTGGGCACCACATAATCAGTCTCCAGCTGGAAAGACATTCAATACATTCAGAATCTTAAAACACACTGCATATCCATTCGAAAAAGCAGACCCCGTTTCACAGGTACGAAAAAGAGGAAGAGATTTGGTGACTTCACTCTAAGCATCACAGGCTCCTCTGAAGCACAACACCAGAGCTGGTCCTGAGCACACCCAGGAGCCTCTCTAACCACACAAAGACAACGTCTCTTGCAGTGCAAGCCGGACAACACACGCTTCTTCTGCACACCCTTACGAGACTCTGCCTTTTGTGTTCTACATAGCTACAAGCAACCGCAGAGGCAAAAGCGGCAGCGGGACAGGAGCGGCTCACAGGTGCCCGACCCGGCAGCGGCACAGCGGCCGCGGAAGCTCACCTTGTATGACATGCTCCGGGGAAATAGTTTTCTTCTCCGATTTGTTGCAGATCTCGTTGGCCTCGGAAGAGATGAGGTGGATGAATTCAGTGCAGCAGTTGACCACCAGCTCCCGGGCGTCGTTCGCCACGCGGACGTTGGGCAGCGTCTCTTTGATCATCTTGTTGATGGCAGCCCTGGGGATGGTGAGGTCGTCGTCGTNAGCCGGAACAGCTTCCGCCGCCGGGAGCGCCGGAAAGGCCGCGGCGCCACGTGCGGGCAGCGGCTGCTGCAGCGGCCGCGAGGGGTCCTTTAGGCGCGCCCTCCGCCAGAAGCTGCTCTGGGCCCCACCCGGGCTCCCCTCGGCCCCGCCCGCCCGCTCCCCCCTCGGTTCCGGCAGTAGCAGGGGATCTGACAGCCCCGGCAAGCTTGTCCCCAAAGCAGGACGGGCTCTGCGCTTCATCCGCAGTTTATTCACGACTTGCAGGCCTGGTTTTCTCCAGCATCCATCTGTTACACTGTATTTTCTGCTTTCACTCGCTCCATAACCAGTAGTGTGAGGGTTGTATGAGACAGAATTAGCCAGACCACGATAGTGTTTGTGGAAGGCCCCTTAAAAGCCACAGTCCTGGTCGTGCCTTGCTGTGTGCTGTAAAGGAAACTACCCGGGAGTGCAGCCCGGGCCGAGCTGCAGGCCAGAGACAGCCACGGCTGAGCGACACTGAGGGGCTCCTGCCAGCCCAGCCCTTCTGTGGGTGTCTGTCCGAGCCGTGCCCTGTGCTGACCCTCACCAGGTGGCGATGAGATCGCGGGCTGCAGAGGGCCGATTTGCTAGGCGCCCTTCAGCCCCAGCAGCACTCTTCCTGTCATTCAATCCCTTCTTTCGCCTTTTCAGCCCGGATGCTGTTCCCACCTCTGCCATCCGTACGTTGATGCTGGGCTCCAGGCACCCAGTGTTTTCAGGAGGTGTGAGTTAGGAACATATCTGGGGCCTCCAGCTGTGCACAGGGGCTGCTGCTGATGCTGTTGTCCCCTCAGTCCCCTGCCTGCTGTCCCTGCACCTTGGGCCCCACCAGAAAGGGTCACTGCTGCAGAACAAGCCCTGCATTAGCTGCAGCGTTTGGTGCCCGCAGGAGCTTGGAGCTCCTTTGGGGAGAGGCAGGGCTCGGCGGGGCCGCTGCAAGTCCCAACACGGAATTAGATCTTGGCTTTCTGAGACGGTATTGAAGGAAAGAGAAAGACAGTTCGTGCATGGCGAGTGAGCTCCAGCTGGCCTTGGTGGGTGAAGCAAGGACAGCTGCTGGAATGTGCTGAGAAACTGCAGCCTGGAGGCCCGAGGGACACCCGGCCTTCGCCTCAGCCCGGGGCAGCCCCGTGAGCAGGCCGGAGGTCAGGAACAGGAATGCCAGGCAGGAACAGCCCTGCAGCCCAGGCACCCTGCTTGGCCTCAAGACTTGTAGGACTGGGCTGAGAAAAAGCAAGGAAAAAGGTAGGCTGTACATGATAGAGTTTTGGTTTAACACATACTTATTAGGATAGCTTGGAACAAGACACTGAAGGTACTGAAGGCATTTAGTGATTTGAGATTACTTACTACTGACAATACTTCGTTTTCAAAAAGTAGTACCCAGACAGTAAGAAGATATTTTATTTTAAGATGCTTTAAAAAACCATTTTTTTCTTCCCTAAATGCAATATGCTAGTAACCACTGCATATAAAGGAAGCATTCAGAATATTATAATAAATATATATGAATAACATATATTCTACTTGTTACATTTTAAGATTGATGATAGTTTCTCTTATGTTGCTGATAAATAGATCTGACTTCTGGAAATGAGAATGCCAGTGTGAGGGATTACTATACTGATTTTATCCTATATTCTAGTAAGTGTAGGGGGTCGGGTTAATATTGAATACACAAACATCAGTCGGTGTTCATGTTCCTAAGAAAACATCTCTGGAAAAAGCTAACACTAAACAGAATAAACCTCTAGTTAGAGGATTTTAATTGCAAGGTTCTGAAAAATATTAATTGAAATGAATATCTTAGCTAAATTCAAACATCTTGCATGCCTTTCATAATTACAGAGCAAAGGCATTTGAATAACAACATACTGTGTCATCAGTAGCTACAAGAAGTAATTCCAATTTGCACTATATAATTTCATACTTATTGTGTGGGTTTTCCTAGGTCAAAGCTCTTTCTGCTTCTCCACCGTAGCAATTTGATGAAGTTGAGACTTGCACTGAAGATTTTGTCATGCTGAAAAACCATTTTGTAGAATATGTCAATGGGTAGATCTCCATTTGGATCTGCATACTTCAAAGTTGTCATTGGAGTATACAAGGTGTTGGTCTGATGGCGAAAAGGTGGATTTTCTGCAAGAATTATCTTTACTGTGTGCTGTAGAGAAAGAGAAATAGAATTTTTGAAGAACTTTTACCAAGAAAGTGAAGTAAAAACCCAATTTTCAGTTAAATTGTGGAAAAGTAGAAGAATAAAGTGCTAGAATTGTGTAAAACCCTGTATATAGTTTTATTAGAACATGATTAGAAATTCTTCATTAAATATTTAAAGGCCATAAGAAGTATTTCTTATTTATTCTTGGTTCATGGTTCCTTTATACCATGGTGATAGCACCTGACACCTAAGTATCCTGAGTAGTCTTCCAAATTATTGTGGGCTTATATGCCCACAGCAGGTAGATCCTGTCTTTTACAGTTCCCTGGGAAAGGATCAGGACAGGACATTTTGCAGCAAGATCGGGGAATCTTCAGTTGACACTGTAGCTATTCCTTATCAGCAAACATCTGAAATCATCATCCCCTCCCACAGCTTGCCTAAACTTGTCTTCCTGCGGGAAGCTCCAAGCACCAGAAAAATCCATGTTTCTTTTATTGTGCCTTGGTGGCCTGGAGTGGCTGAGTGAACTTCCCTTGGTGGAGGGATTATGAGTGAGATGGAAAGGACAGAGCTGTGCCAGTGGTGGGAACCCTGTGTGGATGTAATGATGCAGAATATTCAGACTTCACCAGAGGATGTAAAGGGAAACTAATATCTCAGTGGTATTTAAATTACAATTCATAATTGTCTTCAATACTTCGAAATGAACATTCTTTTAATATTTTGTATGCTTTTGTTTAAAACTCTGAAGTTTCTTTTGAATTTTTAAAAACACTTTTTAATTGTGTGTATTACATTTAATTATATCTAATGCTTCTACCAGAAAAACCCACCAACCAACCACTGCATTCATAAATTACAAAGAAAAAATCAAAAAAAAAGAAGATGAAGTTTTGATGAGTTACCTCTGCAACATCTTCAGCACTTTGTCCCAGGCTCTGGAAAATTTGTTTGTAATTTTTAAGGTAAATATTAGTAAACATCTCAGCTGTTTCTTCATCTGCAGCTGAAAGATCCATTTTCATTCCATCTTCAAACACTTTTCTTTCAAACTCTGTAACCACTGGGCCTGGTTCAATCAAACTTAACCTGTTCCAAAATAAAAGGTTAACTGGTTGTTGAGTATCCTCCATGGAAAATACACCCCTCAATCCTTCTCCAAAAGGAATATTGAAGAGTTGAGCTAGCAAACACTACTATAACAGTACCTTCTGTAAAGGCAATCCATACTGCAGACAGCTCCTGCCCCTCCCACCCATCCACATAAGTAGTAGAAATCTGCAGAGTTTAATTTTCAGAGAAGTGCTGGAACTTAATTCATGACATGAGTGAGTGGAGTTGTTACCGGTTGTCTCACAGCTGTGGAATCTCAGGGTGATTTATTCACAAGACCTTACCAGGTATTAAGAAAAATAATTAATGGATGGTAACAAGGTCATTACTTTCTGGACCAAATTCTGCATAGGTTTCTTTGTTTTTCATGATAATACGAGAAGCAGCTGAAAGAGATGGGGGAATTGCCCAAACATGGATTTTCTTTGTCAAGCTGTTAGTGTTACATAATTTAAGATCCCACCACTATATAATAATAAAATACAATATAGAGACTTTTACTGTGGGTGGACAAATTCTGGCTGCTGCCAAATCTGAAAGCTTTTATTTTGCTCAGTAGCATATTATAGCAAATCACTGAAATACAGTTACTGGTCAGATTTTTCCTGGTTCTTTTCTCAGGCAGTAATAACTCCCAGCCACTGTGTTTATCAAAACACTCTTTAGGATTGGGCCTCTTATTAGACTTGAGTTCTTCAGGGGATGTTCTAAAGGCTCTTCTTTAGAACTAAATCAAGCTATTGACCTTCACAGCAGAATTCCAGCTACTGCTGGAATTAAAGCCTTTTCTTTTGCATCACTCTTCCCATTAGACCCTGAGTTTTTCCTATTATACTTCCCTTTTTTAACCTCATTTTTGCTGTGTCTTATACTCTTGAAATCTTATTATGAATTGTGGTATATCCTGTGTATCATTACATTTATTTTAAATCCCTCCAAACTGCAGAGCAATATGCAGAATCACAGGTCCGTCTCTGAAATTCCACAACAGCAGCAGTATTATTTTCACAAGGCCTAAATACTTAGACACACAGAGATGCAGTGGACATTTACCAGTTATTTGAGTTTGCACAAAGAACAGTAGCAGAATTACGTGAGTGTGAACATACATGTGACAAATCAAACCTGAAGTCCCACAGATGATGAACAGGACCAGTCTCTTAAATACTGTCTAAAACGTTAGGAACAGTACACCACACTTCTCACTTTCCTCCCACCTCCCTTCATTACGGGTATCTCACCCTATGTAACATTCTGATGGATTTGCACTTGCTCAGTCTCTCTGATGAGCCCTTGAACTTCTTTATCTGTGAATTGCCAAAGGAGGCCATCATCCTTTCTAAGGGAAAAAATCACAGGTTGATCTTGTAATTTTATTCCTGTGATATTGTATGTAAGAATCTGTTTTCAGAAGTGTTACATGATCTGTATTTTATCCAAAGCTATATAGCCTTTAACTGTTCAAGAGAACATGTTTTTTTTAACATCTAGATATTTTTATTTGCTTATATAATGTGAAGAGTGTGGGCATTTCTATGCCTTTTGTGAAGTACAGTTTTCAAGGGCTTCTCAGTCTGTTTAGCATCAAGCTTTAAAGATTTTTTCTTATCTCAGAATATATTTTAAACTATCTGAAATACAATTGACACCAGTGGATCAATGCCATTTACGCCAGTGGATCAATGCCATTTACACCAGTGGATCAATACTTACTGCAGTTTGAACTTGAGTGCTTGTATAGCTAAACTTTCGCAGAATCCTTCCACAGCAAACTTAGATGCAGCATAAACATCATTAAATAAGATACCTGATGATACAAACAAAACATCCTGAGAATGTGATTTTATCCAACATACTAATATTTTGATTTTAAAAACTCATGTGTTTTCCCAAATTTCTACAGTTTTGCTGGGAAAACATTAGAAAAATCCTTGTGTATACTGAATCTACTAATATTTGCCGATGTTCTCAAAATTGCTTAGTCTAGCAAAGATGCTTGACCAATGCTTTTCCTCCCCTTAGCTGATGCTGTGGTCTTCCTGGATGATATTTTGTAGTTTAAAATATGAAAGTATCTGTACATATAATACCATCTGCATTATTTATTAGCAAGACTTTAATAGGCTCTAGGTGAACACAGAGGCTGAGTGTTATGAAGATCCAAGAGATCTGGCTTGCATCTGAGTGATTTAGAAAAAGCACTACATCAATCCATTGAGGTGGAGGGTGTTGCATTCAAATACCAGTTCTTGGAGTTTGATGGAGGACCCTTCCTCACCAGAATAAGCCAGGTAAGATCGATGTCACAATTGTAATAAATGAAAAACAATACCGCTAGACAGGATGGGACATGAGAGTAGGAATATCATTATCTGCCACTAAAATTTGACTATTGAGTGTTGTGAAATGAGAAACTTTACAAAAAGGTGGTACAGTTGTCCAGGATTAGACTTTAGTCTATTATTATTGTGCAGAGGGTAGTAAGTCTGTTTGTCTGTTCCCATAATTTTTTCTAAGAGGAAAGAGAAAATGAATGCTAAGCCCTATTTTCCAGATAATAAAAATACACCAAGAAAATGTTTAAAAAATGATAGAGTTTAAGTTCAATCTCTAACAAAATTTACTCTGCAGGTTTTGCTGTTAAAGTGCTGTGAGAGTAGCTGTGCAGTAACAAACTACCTGGATGCATAAAATCTATCAGGTGCTTTCTGTTGTTGGAAGTTCAGCATTACAAAGCACAAGAGTCAGATATGCCAGCTCCTGCCTTTTTTTTTAAGAAAAGGAGGAAAGCCGAAGATTTTGAATACTGAACTCTTAGTTCAAGCAAAGAGATAAACCAACTTTACCTTGTATTCCCATAACACTGCTTATTATAACTATATGCCCACTCTTTCTCCTCTTCATGTCAGGCAAGATCTCCTTCAGGAGTCGAACCAAGCCAAAGAAGTTGGTGTCCATCACAGCTTTCATTTCCTCAATGGTCTGACATTCAATAGGTCCAATGAGCCCCATTCCAGCATTGCTCACTGCACAGAATGGGAGACAACAGCAAGCAAAAACCTCCATAAACATAACCTTGTAATCTTTACTGGAAAGCCTTTGAAAAGAATGTGAGGATTAAGGGTTAAATGATCCTAAATAATCCTTAAAGAAAGGATTAAAAGATGTTAGTCACTAGAGCTTTCCAAATACATTTGACATTTCCATATGTCTTTATTTTTAATTGTGCTTTCAATCAAATTCAAATTATCTGGTATTTTGCATTTTAACTAATTTATTTCTGCTTAGTCCTTTTAAAAAAATATAAAGGGATTACAGGAAAATGAGTCAAGAATTACTTGTATTTTTTTATAATTCAGTATTAAGAATTGGAAGCCACACTCAACACCCATAGGAATGAATAGAAATCTTCAGAATGTGATAGACCAAGCCATATTTTGGTCTGTTTTCTATTTTATTAATATTCATATCTTCAAGAGGAAATAACCCCCCAACAAAATAAACAGACAAACCAAAACACACAATTCCATTGCTTTTTAATTGCCTCCTGGATATTTATAAGTGGGGAATGATGATGAGACTGGCATTCTGCTTGAGAAGCAGTATGTCAAATTAGAGTATAAATTTTGCAGAAACAGTTGTTAAGCACTACTTTAATCAGAAAAAGGCAGGTCCATAATTTTCTGTTAGAGAAGATTTAATAGCTGCGAGTGTAAGCATTTCCACTAAGATACTAATATTTATTTTTAGAGAAACAATGTGAAAAACACTTGTTGGTGAATAATTTGTAAAGTACAATTTCAGTTCTCAATACAAAATGGAAATATCCTTACTTTCTTTGCATTTGTTCTTTTACTTGCTAATTCCCAAATGCTGTTGCTTTCTTAGTACAGACAGGTGTTACCTTCATTGTAAAAAGGGTTATGCTTCATCAGTAGGGTAGAAAGTCTTGCTCATGAAGGTGCCAGTTAGGCAAAATTTCTCACATTTACTGAAACATCATTTTATCCCTGTGATCAAGTTTCTCCTTTGTAAACAGGGAAAACATGGAAGCACATGAGAAGCACAGTGAGATTTAATCCACTCATGTCTGCATGAAATCTTAAGAATCTTGAACCAAATATACTATGTAATTATTATTACTTCGATAATTTAAAAAATACACTAATGAAGCTTCTCCAGGGTATTTGAGATGATGTTATAGAAATCTGCTATCCGTTCACAGCACACACAGTACTTGCCTAGGACATCAATCCTTCTGTCAGGGATACTGTTCACACAAGTTTTAATAGACTGTTCATCACAGACATCCAGTTGTTTAATTTCGAGGGTTTTGCCCAGCCTGTGACCCACAGCTTCCTCCAGTGGCTCCTTCTTGGCCAGGTTCCGCATTGTGGCAAACACTGCAACACACCAGAAACAACATCAGAAATGAGCTCTTTACTGTGGAAGTCTTACCAAGAAGTATTAAAGAACAATGCTTTTACATCCAGATGTTAGATATTGTAGTGATAGAAATCAGATAAAAACTAAAAGTTAAAAGCTTCTATTTTCAACATATATTGTCACTAATTTCCCAGTCTGGTTCTGAAATCTTCAAGAAATTCAAAAGAAGAATTAAACAGCTAAGCATGATGAAGAACATGCAGTGTATAAAGATAATACTATCATCAAAATATTAAAAAACAGGTATCAAATTATGCCAGTGAATTGTTTTTAGGTACCCTAAACCTAATTTTGGATTCCAGACTTCCCCCCCTTTTTTTTTAAATCACTATCAGCATGTTTAACAGAACAACCATCATTTTATTAAAAAGTGGAAGACATACTTCCTTAGGTTGAAAAAAAAGTCTATTTTTGTAAGCTACTTCTCAAAATTGAAATGAGTTATCATTGTAACCTGATTGCTCAGAAAGCTCTAGATCTGCATCCAGTCAGTTGGCAGTAAAATACTGTAAGGATGAGAGACTGAATTGCCACAGATTGCTGCGTTCACCTTGCCATCCATTTTCAGTCATAGCAAACACCCTGTGTTGCAGCAGTCAGACAAATCCCAGCCCCTTTGTTCACCCTCTTATGCCTGCACAGGCTTGGAATAATGAAGTGTGCTTTAAGGAAAAAACTGTAAATTTAGAAACTGTTTACTTAAAATTCATTGCTTTGGTTCTCAAATGGGCATGGGCCTGTGTATGTACAGATTTTAGTAGCCAGAAGCAAAGCTAACCACAGCTGTGAATGTGTAGGCAGAGCAGCATAATACTACAGATACTTTCAGCTATTTATTTTATACTATTGTCTTTTTTGTTGTGTCTGTGTGTAAACTGTTCAGTTCCAGTAGTTGTTCCATTTCAATACACGTACAGAAATATCGACTGCTTACAGAAAACAGTATATTTTCACTGTATTTTCTTGACAGAAGAGGAAAATGAACCAGAAACAAGTCACCAAAATGAATACAGCCACCTGTTAAATCACAGAGAAAAAAACATCTTGAATAGTACATTTTTATAAAGAACAGATAGATTGTTACCTTTAAATCTTTTCTGCTCATCTTTTGCCATTTTTACAGCTAATGCCAGTCCAATTCCTGAGGAGCAACCTGTAATGAGGACATTTCTTCTTGCCATTCTTTTCACTGAGTGGTTCAATTCTTCAGAGGAGCAACAACATAAATGTAACTACAGCATAATGTGACTGGCCTTTAATACTATCTCCACCTTCCCTGAGTCAACAAATCTGAAAATGCACATCTGGACCTTGCATGATTAAGGGATAATCTCCAACTAAACAAAACAGAAGCAGATGCTCTTACACGTGCTTATAATCTGCATTATCAAAAGTGATTAATACAAAATTTGATTAATTATAAATCGATTAATTATAAATTTGTAAACTACATGGATTTTTTAAATAGAATAACCAGCTTGCACAGTACTGGCAGGAAAAGCCTTGCCACAATTACAATTGGTCTGTAGTGCTAAGTCCTCCACTAACATCTATGGAAAGTGAACTGCATCCGGAGTGGGATCCCTCTGCTAAAGCTGTTCAGAATTCCTACACCTACACCACCCCCCTGGTTCTTTTGCAACAGATTGAGGAATGGATTTCTTCCCTGATGCCTTACCATTGTAAGAGTTCTGATAGGCATTACAGAAAAAACCCTAAATTGAAAAATGGGATGTGGATTCTGAAAGGGACAAGTTGTTGGACAGACTCCTCGCGTTTCCTTTTGGCAGTTTTCCCAACCAAGAACAGAGAAAGTAAGCAAGTATGCTGCAGCGGAGAACTGACAGGAAATGTTGAACAAACCAGCTTCACTACATTCTTGCTAAGACTGAAATCTCTTTCAGCACTTTTGATTCTGCAATTGACACGTCAGAAATTTAAAAAAATAAGAACTAGCCTGATGTCTAACTTTTGGAGAAAATAATTTGCATATAAACCGTGGATTAAAGAGAGGGGCATTTGGGCTGGCACTTCAGTGCAGTTGGTGTTTAACATACAGTAACTGTAGGTATACTACATTCAGGAAGAAAATCAACCCCTTGTTTCTGTCCTGAGTGACAGGAAAAAGAAAGACCTTAATAAGCAATTAGCCTTATGAACAGCATTCAGCTAATTGCAATGCCATTATATACAGTAAAATGTTTTCCAAGACTCAACAACCCCATGTTAATGCAACGCACTTCAGAAGAATGAACTTAGTGTTCCAGGGTTTGCATAGCTGTAAATTGGTTAGTAACTCAAGAAAAGTAGGACACTACAGAAATATTTAGCTGAAATTATGTTTAAAAAAAGGTCCATCCTTTCCAAAAGAAATAAATTGGCTTGAATAGTGTAAGTGGAATCATTAACTTCTTGGGTAAGCAACAAAATAGCAAAAAATCTAAAGATAAAATATAATTATGTTTCTACTTATTTATCAGGTTTGACCTACAGTTTAACCAGATAAGTGCAATTTTAGTGCAAATGCTATTTAGCTGATTCAGAGATTAGGCAAATGGCTTTTGCTGCTCATGCACATTTATATTTAGTGCATGTAGGAGGAGCAAATGAGGCTTTATACAATGCTAGTTAGTGGAATTCCACTAGTGTTTTGATGCAGCTGTAATTACAGATTGGTTATATTTTCCACTTGAAATCCTAGTTTGAAGGGCTTATATGTTCCACTGCTTTAAAAAAATCTGTCTGAAATTTGATGCATACACTTCTAGGCTGAAGGCAAAGTGATGTGCAGAAAGAGAATTAAAAAATAAAAGTAGCTTATTTTGCAATTATTGCACCAGTCAACCTAATTCTAAGGTTTTTCCTTTACAGTTATGTAGAGAAAGATATAGTTTGATTTAAAACACACAATATATTTATTTCTGTAAGTAACAGTGTTTTTTGTCACATCATAATTTTCATAATAGCAGAATAAATAATCTGAAACTGCAGAAATACTTTAGATGAGTGTATCTTGACTTGGTGGTGGTAGCAGAATGTGTGGCTGGTGTTGTAGAACCACTTAATGTAGAACATGTGGCATTTGTGGAACGTGTTTACATAAAGTGAAAGAGCCAGTTCTGTCCAAGGAGTTTAGCAAACTGCCACTTGCAGACTTTCTGGAATACCTTAGATAGGTTTGTTGGCTAAGATACACTTCCAATATGCAAAACACTTAACTGAGGCCTGGTATTTAAACTGAAATACATTCAACTCTGTTCCTCTTCTTTACATCAAATAACTTTATTAATTTGATTTTCTGAAGTATGAATCACATGCCTTAATGCACATAAATCATATGTGCATTAATCAGACTTAGATTGAGGCATCAAAAGCATATTTGCAGTTTCTGATGCTTATGTAAATACTGAAGTGGGGCCACTAGCCTTTCATACCAGCTAAATTGTGTAGTACTTTTGGAAACCTGGAAATAAAGATGTTTTAGAATACATAGTTATGATGTGAATTTAATCAATGGGAATTTTTGTATAGATCTTCATTTGATTAAAAAAAACACAAACAAGCTCAAGCTTTATGGCTGCGTCCCACAACTCTTTGCATCTTAAAGATACTGCTTGGAGTAAAGCAAGCAAGTTTTGCCAGTGTCTATGATCAAATCAGTGTCCCAAAACATCTTACAAACAGGTCAATTTTAATAAGATGTTGTGTCTGCAACATTGCATGCGTACAAAAAAAAGATAAAATATTCCCAAACAAAAATTGCTAATAAGGTAGTATATCATTGTGCTTTTAATTAGAAGTGAGATATTAAACAAGTACATAATTTAAAAACCTTGGGAAAAGATGACAGCTGAAATTAATCCCTACAACTCAAAATAAATAAATTTTATTCTGAAGTATAAAAGATAATGTTATTATATGAAAGCAATAATCTCAATAACAGTTGAAAAAATAAAAAGGTTGTCATCTGCTTCAGTACAAATAACTATATTCCTTATTTAGAAATACACCGTTAAAATTTCCTCTTCGAATGCGCAGTTACGATGCCAGCAACAGCATTCCTGGGTTGCTGCTTGTCCAGTGGGCAGCAGCTGCCCTTTCTTCACAGTTCCTGCCCCTGAAACAAAATATCTGTGATTACCAAATCTAAATCAATTTGTACCAAGATGATACTTTTCATTATTAAACTTTATCTTACAAATTCAGGAAAACTAACAACAGGTCTCAAGTCCATGGCTGCCTTCTCAAATCCTGACCCCTAGATTTATGTTATTAATGCATTTTTGTTCACTGTTCTTGGAACTGAAGTGCATTTGCTTTCTCAAAGAGCACAACTTACAAATTTTCCAATACCATATTAAGTTCTAGCAGATAAATAGGAAAATGTTATACCGAATATTTTTCAGAAGAAATCTTCATATGCAAATCCGTGGAAAAATTTTGTACAGTTTAAATGAGCACTGTCTTTTGAAATACCTCCTATGTGTAAGGCTTAAGGTTTCATGTTGGATTGCATTCTTGTTCTTAAGTTGCTAACAACTTCAGTTTCTGTCAGTTCAGGAAGTGTCTCTGAAAATGCCATCAACAGTATCAAGGTATCAAGTATCAAGAGGAAAAAAACCTTTGATGTCCACCAACACCCAGCAAGAAAAATAGCAACACGAATGTAAGCTGTATATAGAAATAAATGCAGCCAAAACACAGCACGTTTGAGGTTGGAGGTGTTTTGTTAGTTTCTAGAGCTTTAGCTTCCCCCCTACCCCTCCTTTTAAAAACAAGTTAATGTGCTGGATCTAATAATTCAACAGTTCATTTATAGAAATAACAGAAGTTTAGGTGTCTTTATTATATGATACACAGCAGCCATGTTTACATTAGCTGGTGCTGGAGCACAACAAGACTCTACCAGCCACTACTATTTCACATCATATTATGCTATGGTTACTGCTAATTATAAATTTAAAAAGAGATTATATTGGTTCTCTGTTTATCTATCCATGTTTAGCTAGGTGCTTGTTCTTTATGAGGAATGCTATACATACTGTACAGAAACACTGGTAAGTAGCATATAAGCAGCTTACAGCTAACGAATGAAAGATTATTACAGTAATTCCTATTTTTTTTGTTATGCACAATTTTTCAAAAACGTTGTAAAAATCTCTTTTTAAAAAAGTCAATCATTGCACACACTAATTTTTTCTTGCTTCACTTACCATTTTAATACAATCTTACTTCTCATTTCAGAAGGAATTATGGTCCCAAAAAATTAGTTTGCTGTAAGTCCAATCTGCCTTTATTTTTTTTAATAAAGAAAATTACTTCAATTTCCCAAAAGAATTAAAAAGCCATTCTTAATGTTCAGCAAGATATTTTCAGTTCCTTTATTTGGAGTATTTACAACTTCTAAGGATAGCAGAGTGCTGTACTGTTACAAAATCTTCACTGCAGATTGAATCAGAGTAAGAACAAAGAATGATTCAACTGAAAACTCTGTGACCTGGTTATTTTAGGAGTCCCAAAGGGTCAGAGTGGACCAGAACACAAATCAACTCTCCTAGCAGTTCCTTCCCTGAACTAATATATTTTCTGTAATAAGCAAGGAAGGTAGTGTATTAAGAAAAAGAATGAGACAGACTGTACCCTTGGGCAAGACATGTACACTGCCTCTCCACCCCTTTTCCCTAGATAGATTAGGCAATTTATTTTCTAGAACTAGGACAGAAAATTTCTGTGTTACTAATGCAGAAAATGTTTTTTACATCATGTAATATAGAAGGAACCATATCATATTCTAAGTGGAGCCAGAAGCCCTCTGCAACATATTTCATATTTTACACAGAATGCTTCCAAAATCCAGTGGTTTTTTTTATCTACTTCACTACAGTGAAAATATAATTTCATTTCCTTATCCCAAGTCTCAGAAGGAACATGATCGGAAAAGCCTTTCTTATATCATTCTTAGGCCTCTCCCTACCTGATATTCCTTAGGAAAAACAAGGCAACTTGTCTGGAAAGAAGGAGTCTAGTCAGTAATTGTACAGGGGCTAACTAGGAAATTCTTTCAGAATCATCCCTTAGGGAAAGTTGGAAATTGTTAATGATACGTGTGAAAGGTAGCAGCAGCCACTGTCCTGTTCTTGAGCACCATCAATAACTTAACAGAATTCAAGATGGAAGAGCTGACATTGCTTTCATTTGCAGTGAAACACCCTTCATATTCAGCTGTGACACAGCCAAGCCCTCATGGTCTAGAATACCGACCAAACACCTTTGGTGTTCACACAGCAAAGAGGCTTCTCTGACATCTCACCCTAGGGAAAACAAAAACATAAATGCAGCATAACCAAAGTGGCAGAGGCCATCTCGGCTTTGGTGATCAGTAAAGATTAGTATAATTCATAAAGTTGGCTGTCTTCTCAAGTCTCTCAACACTCTCCCATTCACTATGCCAAAAAATTCTCACTTCTCGTTCCTACAAGCATGAAAGAGCTCAGTGCTCTTTGATGCAATAATTTTCACAAGATAGGTACCCAAGTCATAAGAAGCTCTCATCATACAGCATATTGCTTTGAGGAAAACCATGTCGTCCATAACCAGAAAATCAGGTCCCTAGAGATAATCAGTAATCAAATTTCTCCACAGAAAGCAGACAGTTAAGAGTGTGCCATTAAATTTGTAATTTTAAAATAATTTAACTAGTTTCACTTTAGGGGATTAAGATTCAGCAAACACCAGGATATAAAATACAAAAATTCTGGCAGAAGTAATGACACTTATGCCAAAGAGACACAGTATCATTTCTTCTAGGCAGTACATGGCATTAAAAATTGATAATTTGTTGTGTATCCACTGAATGTTTTACCTTTCCAAGAGCTTCTAGGCTGTGTTGTTTCCCTTAATTTTTTTTTTCTTCAGCTGATTTATTTCGTGATCTTTCTGGAGCAATTCAAACTCTTTTTCACGAAGCTCATCTTTAGAATGCTGGAGTTTCTTCTCTAAGCTCTCAATCTGAACAGAAAATGCAATTAAATCAGAATCAATATTTTACCAAGGTCAGAACAATTATATAAAAAAAATCAAAAAACACACAAAACAAAACAAACCCACAAATACTGACAGTATTAACCTTGACTTTGGATTCCTCTGTCAATTTTTTATTTTGGCTACATTTTCCTTTACTAAAAGAGCCGTTTGGGAGCGGTATCATATCAAGTGAAAAAATAGGTTTTTGTTTTTACACTGCTGTAGCCTTGCAAAATTTATAGTTTTAATTGACAAACAAAGCATTTTTACTGGTACAATATTAAGGCACTTCCTTCTCTCTCCCTACAGTAAAAAAAGTTTACATCTTCTAGATTAAGTCTGGCCAGCTATTGTGTCCCAGGACCAGACTTTGTCATAGAATTAGCTGCCCTTTGTTAGGGAAACTGTGTTTTTAAATTAAGAATTACCTGTTTATTGCATTCCTTAATTTCCAACTCTGACTTGTCTAAATTGCACTGTAATTGAATTATTTGTTGCTCCATTTCTCCCTTATGCTCATGAACTGTCATATCCAATTGCGTAATCTAGAGATAAAAAAGGAAGAAAATGCAATATTTTATTTTTAACTAATATGGAGATTTTAAGAAGCATTATTACAAACTATGAGAGCAAAGTGAATTAAATTAATCCTTTGTTTTAATTCTCTCAAGTAGTCAATATAAAGCTATACCTTAGCTATTAAATTTAAATAGTGGCCAAACATAAAAAGAAAAGGGGAAAATTGGGAAGAAGTCCATAACTGAATATGTTAGGTCCTCATGTACACATAATGCAAACCTAGTTCTCCTTTTCAAACAAATATGTGTGGTTTATTTTACTTATCTACCTTGTTAGGAAGTGCCAAATTTTGCCAAACCAAAACAATTCAATTTGTCAAATGCTTTGATGAATTCCTGGGGCAGTTCACAGAGTACTGTGCCAAAAATATATTGGAAGGTCTGGCCTCCTTACAGTGTCAGTGCTTTAAACAGCAGATTTATTCAAATCCCCACTCCTTCTCTCTGAACCTCAAATATTCAGAGAGGCTGGTAACTCCTTCAGGAAGAGGCTTACAATAAAGTGACAGAAGCAGAATTTTCCCATGATGGGCATCAAATCCTGAAGCCAGACCAAAAGACTGAAAATAATTCAAGTGAGCTCCAGAAATTTATTCACAACAAAGATACCATTTCATATTTGGACGCTGCTTTAATGTGAATCAGATATGCTCCAGTGCAAACAAGGAAAGGGATCTATCATCTCCCAGCACCCTTCAACACAGATCTTTCTTTCCTCTTAGCAAACATCAAGATGAGAAGTTGTCCCATAACTTTAACTATAACTAATGAAAGATCTTGGGACAGGTTATGGCATAAGGCTTCTGATTTTCCTGGTACATAAGGCTTCAGTAACATACAGCTGGTTTGAGGTTGGCACTGTGGCTGTAGTAACCAGTACAGTTTGAGACAATACATCAAAGCAACAAAACCTAGCAGGCTTTTTATAAGTTATCTACTATATAACAGGAATAATTGTCAGTAACATGCTTAAAAATCATCTGACCTGAGCTACTCTTTGTTTCAGTTCCCAATTCCTTTCTTTCAGTGCTTGGTCCATGTCAAGAAGTTCTTGATTTTTGTCTTCAATTTCACCCTTGCAATACCTGAAATTCTCATATGTTTAATTGCTTAATGCACATTCAGTTGCTTAGCTTCAAGTATCCATCATCATGAGATCTATTACTTAAAGCATATTACCCTAAACATGAATCAACTAATTGATTGCAAGGAAACAATCAATTACAAAAACAGAATAATTTTGTTAATTATATTCCAGGTAGGGAATTCCTAATAATTTCATTATTCAAGTTATTTAATTTGCTATATCACGATTCTTTAAAAAAAGAAGTATCATTAATTTGTGGCCAGAAAGGAAACTGGACAATTTGGCTATTCTTATGATTATTTCACAGCTTTAGATTCAGAAAATAATTTCAGCAGAATCTAAAACAGAATTCCCCCAAAAGAATTCAGCACCACTTTTAGAAATCAAAAATGAGCCAAGGATCTCAAGTATTAAGTCATAGCCACAAACCACCTAAAAATTACAGACAGCTGCTAAGAACATTAAAAAACCCCATCCAAACTACTTGCTATTCTTAAGGAATAATTAACATAACTTAAGTTTTCATGATGGAGAAGATACCAGCTTACCTGAGCTCTGCTGTTAGATCCATGATAGCCATGTTCTTCTCCTCCAGAGACGATTGTGCATTCTGTAGTGCATCCTGCAACTCCTGAAGCTGTGTTAAAGTGATCTTTAATTCTCCATGGGCACTCTGTAATGCAGATTCCAGTTCTGCCATGTTGTGTAAGGCTTCCCTGTGGCAAGTCTCAGTTTGAAGCAGCTTATCTTCTAAATCATTCACTATTTTACACATACACCACAAAAGAGAATGTTTCATCATCAGTACATCAGGGTCTTTATGCACCACTACCTAGTAGCACTTGTGGTCATAATAAATTTTGAGTATCACTGTTTTTTAGGAAAAGTATTTGCTAGTTTTATTCAGTTCATAATCAACAACTGACTTGAAACATAAGGATGTATCTAAAAACATCTGGCCAAGGAGACAGGACAGAGACATAGTAACTGAACATTTAGTGCTAGGAGAAGTACACGCAGAATTGCTGGTACTTCTCTGGCTTAAAAAGTGGTAAAATTAAACTAAATGGAAGAAGATGGATTGGAAAATTTGTTATTTCCATAGACTTGTGGAGTTTTCTGTTTGTTTCAAAGAGCTGCATTTTTGTGAATAGCATATGCCTTTATTAAATCTAAGTGCCTCATTTGACTCTCACATTAAGAATCTGCATTACCAAATTACAGGGAAACTACTTATCCATTTCACCTGGGGTAAAGGCACATACCACAAAAGTGAGAATTTGCAAAAGTATGTGAAAAATGTTTGCGATTTTTTTGGGTTGTGGGGGTGTTGTTAATTTGGGTTTGGTTTTGTTTGGGTTTAAAAAGGTAATAATTTTTTTACTCTCATGTACTTAAATGGAGGGGGGAAGGAAAAATGTCTAATACACACAGAGGAATAGTTTAATGAAATGAGGGCTGAGAAGCAAAATAGGCAAATTACCCTCATTTGCCTTTTTATTGAGCTCTGATCTTGCTTCTTCCAAAGTGATATCCAACTGATTTATCTGCAGTGCTTTGTTTTCACCATCTCGTTTTAATCGCACTACTTCTTTTTCCATGCCAGTAAGTTCATTCTTGCACTGATCCAGCTCCAATTTAATCTGTCTAATAGAAGCAACCAGAACAAAATGAACCATGGAATAACAAGAGCAACACACTCTAAGACAAGTGTTTGCGAATAAAATTGAAATAAAAGTCATGTTAAGTAGGCTTTTCTTGTAATCAAAACTATATTAAGTATAGCAAGCTCCTGTAGAACGTACTATCTACAGTTACAAGCAAGTTGATACAGTTACAAATTAAACTGCTTTATTAAGTGCTACCTTAAGGCTAAATAGGTTGCCAGGACAGGCATTAATTTAATTGGAAAACTGTTCCAGAAACTCATGTCTCTGCTAGTGAGAAGCTTTCCTTCTGATTTCCAGTCTATGCTCAGAGAGACTGAAGTGTGTAAGCCACAGCTGAACATCATTTCAGACAGCAACATTTCTGATCCATATGTCCATGTGCAGAATACACCTCTCACTTGTACTAAACCCACCTGATTGTACAATTAAGTTCATCCACCTTCTCTCTGTTTAAATCCGCTTCTCGAGCAGCTAGGCGAAGTTTCTCCCCCACCTTTCTCAACTCATCTTCTGCACATGCTTTCTGCTTCTGAAGCTCTTTTTCCAAACTGGACACCTATTTAAAATGGCATTTCAAGAGTACATTTAAATCGCAAACCAAAGAAATACACATCTGTGTGTTGCTACTCACATAGGGAAAGTTTTCACACAACAGATTTCTTTATAGTCTGTATGTAATTCAAGACTAAAACATTGCACATTTGAAAGACAAATAGTTTTAGTAAATATAACAAGATGCAACTTTCTGAATTTAAATGCATCTCTCCTTAACTGCAGTCTAGGGCTTGATTTTCCAAGTACCTCGCCACTCTAACGCTAGCTAGAATTTTTTATAGCTCAGAACCTGGACTAAGATAAAACAAGCCACTAAACCCTTTATTTCAGGTATATCTAAATAATTATCAACTCACTTATCAAAGAAATATTCAGATTTTATAGGTATTATGAAAACATATATAAGGCATTTAATTTTCTCTATATTTGTAGACACTTCTCACTATACTGTACCTGTTTTTCAAGTTTAATTTGATTATCTTCCAGCTCCCCATTTCTAATAGTTTCTTGCTGTAACATTTGCTGATGATGATGCAGAGTTTGTTGCAGGAGAATATTTTGTTCACTCATGTCCTGAATATTCTGACCTTTTATTTTTATTTCTTTCTGTAAATAATGAAGCTGAAAAGACATTTATTTTCCATTACAGTAAAACATTTTTATTTGCACTTATGTCAGCTATTCTCTCTTAATGAACACAGAATCACACTCGTGATTCCATAAAACTTTTGGGTCTGAATTTAATTGTGTTACAGTTTCAACAGTGCATAACAGACCTCGTAATTCATCACTGAGTTGTGCTTAATAAAATGAGGAAAGTAGTAACTTCTCAGCTCCAAGTTTTGATTCTTGCTTTCTAAATATAAGTTGCCAGTATTTTAAAAACATATGTAATAGATTTTTAGTTTTTAAATTACTGAACTACTTTTCTTTCTGCCAGTCTTCTTCATTTCTCAGAAAGTTCTTGTTTTCCCCTTGAGATTTTGTTCTCAGTCCTCCCCTTTATTTCTTCCTGCCTATATGACAATAGTCATTTCAATAAAAAATGGAGTTTTGAGTGTCTAACTTGTTTTATGTTGAATTGTCTGGTTTCTCAGTGGTGAATGCCAGAGGGAACTGTTCTGGGAAACAATCAATAAAATAGTAGGGAAGTGTTCTTTGGAAAAAAAAAATCAAAAATAAATCACTAACTGCTCACTCCCAGGAGAACTAGTGACTGGAACTTATTTATGGAGATAGTGGTCACAAATACAAAGCCTCACTAGCTATACTTGATGTTTCACACAGCATCCAGTCCCTTCATATGCAGTGTAAGAACAACAGGGTTTAGGAGGCAGCAGTAAATATCACAGGCTTATGAGTGACAGAGACCTCACATCAACTTAATCCTCTACAGGGTCCAGCAATCTCCACTTGACTAAAGCCTCTCTCAGCAGGTATGCCAGCACTGACAGGATCAGCCTACTATATAATTAGTTCACTCACAAATAAAAAAATCACTCTAATATTTAAAGGTAACTCTTTCCTGCTTTCAAGTAGTAGTAGAAAGTATGATAAAACTCAGGATCTTGAAGTAAACCTTTTCTTATGCCCAGGACTTTGTCCCCATTAAGACAGCTGAAAAACAGATCAATTTTGTGCACTTAAATTGCAATAGTGCTCTCTCCATTTTTTCCAAGATAGTGCTTTGTTTCACACTATCCTGATTTTGTTACTTTTTTCAACAATTCATTTATCTTAATGCTTCTTTTCCCTTAACTTACCCAGTGTTTCTGAGTTATGATTTTCCCCTTTACCCTCACAAAATATATCAATTTTCCCCGCCTTACTTTCCATTCACATGTCCTGTTGCAAATTTTGGCTGTCATTTCACAAACTTCTAGATTAGATCAATGATAACAAGTGTTCTCTGCAATACAGAAGAGTTGTAAAACAACCTATTACCTCCTGAGACCTTTCTTTCAGCTGACTTTCAAACATCTCCTTATTTTCTTGTGACTGACTCAAATACAGTGCAACTTCTTCCTTACATACATTTAGAGCTGACTGAAGCTGTTGTACCTTGGTGAACACAAGAGATTATTTAAAATTGCATGGCATGGTTTGTATTAACTAGTTTAAAAATTGTGTTAAAAGACAGCTTTGGGTAAAACACCAAAAAAGCCACATTTTTATCATAAGAGTGTTAAAACAGTCATGGAAAATTATAGTAAACTTTAAAACTGAAATAATCTTCAAAAATTAAAATTATCTGTGAAATTCAAAATGATAGTATTTTAGACTGTGTTTATATCAGATGAGACTATCAGTTATGAGAAGATATGCCAACATTTGTTAGTAGCTAGTATTTAAAAGCAAACATAGGGTCAATACCAAATCATTAATCCATTATGGTTTATTACATATAGAACTGCATAAATAAATTTGGAATTATCATCATAGGTGAGCTGACACATATGTTTTTCAGAAAAATCACTCAGATATTAATACAATTCCTTTCAGAAAGTTACCAAGCAGCATGATTTCCCTTTCTGCACTGGGAGACACTGCCTGAGTTTCACCAAAAGGGAAAGGAAGAGCTTTGAGCAGTGTCACATTGACAGTCTATTTTACACTTTTAATGTTGATTTGGATTTGAGTAATCTCTAACAAATACCTTATAAACTTGAACTGATTAAAAATATAACAAAAAAACCCTCGGGGATCTTAAGGCATAGTAATGCAGCTTTTCTTAACTGTTTGGTTTCAATGCTAGGATTTCTCATCAATGAGAATTGTGCTGAATTTAGCTGCAGAATGTGTAATTCTTTCAATTTTGCAATCAGACTGCCAGTTTTCTAAACCATTCTGGACTTTGTATCTCTGTCCTCAGCTGATTCAAGAGCTATTTGAAGTAAGAAATTATAATGTGTCTTACTTTTAAATCTCTGGAAAACATCCCAAATACTACAAAGCCACTTGGATAGAAAATTGGTCCAACACAAGCTCAGAAAGAGCATGAAAGAGCAAAGTCTCCAGTATCTTCTCCCATTGATATTCTGAAGATTTAATACTTTGAAAAATGACTGGGGTAAATCCCCACATGGCACCAGTTTATTAAAATCATGTTGCAAGTGCTGCATGGAAAATAGTTATCAGGCAAACACTAGACTGCTAAAAACATGATCAACATTATAGTATCATATATATCAAAAATATATGCCATATATAGACCAAAAGCATATATAACATTAGCTCTGTTAGACAACGCTGGGCTTCAGGAGTAAAATCAGAACAAGTTTGGCCTATTTGTAACTACAGTAATTGCATAAAGCAGCTATTATGCATTGCATAATCTCTTACTGTAGGTTTCATCATACCTCTTTTAATTAAAAAAAAGAAAAGAAAAATGAAACAACAGATAAAAAAATACTTCAGATAAATGACTTCTGGAGTATTTATTCGACAAATTTATATAAAACAGTTTTTCTATAAAAGATAAAATGAAATGCACTGTTACTGCAAACATTAAAACTATTACTTGGACATTACAAAGAGTTTACTAACTTTGATTTTTTCTTCTGTTAACTGATTTTCCAGCATCTTCAGTCCTTGATGTTTCTTGACATTTTGATTTTCCATTTCCTGTTTTTACAGATATTTTTATTCAAGAGAACAAAATATAAATATTACATAACATTAAAATAATGTTATAAAGTTATAAGTAATCTAATAAAAACTCAATCAGAATCAGGAAAAAAACTGCACATCAGTGTATTTAAAACACAATTACTTGTATAATGCATTTGTGTACATGATGCTCTGAAGTGAATTTCGCTGCTAATAGAAGTCTCTCCATATTCTGCAGCAGCAGGCATTATTAAAAGGAATAAAACATTAACATACTAGAACATTCTTGGTTTTCCACCCAGTGCAAGATTGATGCAATCATTCTTTATCCAGATCTCTTTTCTTTCATTACAGAAGGAAGCCCAAGGGGCAAACCAGAGGCATAAAGAGAATGCTAAGAGAGAAAATACTGAAAGGTCATTAAAACTTGTACAATATATAGCAGTGGGAGTAGCAGTCACTGGTGACTATACTTGATTCAGTCAATTACTCAAACAAGAATTAAGAAGCAAAAACATAAACATCTTTCATTTTCTGCAATTTTTCCATGTATTTATGGATATGCTTTTCATTATTTTTAGTCACTTGTTTGATTTGCATTTAAAGAAAGTCAAGAGCCAACTTTACCTCTCTGCTTCCTATTAGCAGCCCATCCAATGATTTGATGTGATGCTGTTTATGTATAACCTCTTGTTGTAAAATAGATATTATTTTCTCTTGTTCAATGAATTGTTGATTCTTCTTCTCCAGCTGTGTCCGAAGCTGTCCATAAGTAAATCATAATATATTATTTTAATAAGAATTTGTTCATCCAAATACGTGATTCAGTTCTATTCACCCACCATTTTTATAATGAAAATTAAATACATTCCTGCCATCAGCAGTATCACACAGACTTAAAATTACCAAGAAAACCCCTTAGTATCTTAAATCCAGAGGAGAATGAGGGCAGACAGAGTGTAGTTGTCTGTCACCAGCCAAGACAATAAGACATGCATACATTCTGTAGTAGAAGATGAGAAGCTTCTTAAACAGCTGGAAATAATCACAGTTACATTTCTAATCACATGGAGAAACAGACTTCTTCTCAGGAGAGTGAAAAACCTACCAATAGCTCTCCCTGAACACAGATGCTCATAAGGCTCAGACTGGCAGAGGTTCAGCCAAGAAGAGAACACTTTTAGAAGCTGTCATGCTTTAAACCCAGTAGGCACTAAAGCTATACTTTTTTTTTTCTGGTTGTTTGGAGCAAAGAACAACAGTACTCTTCCTAAGTCCTTATTTCTCTTCAGTTGAGCAGAATATGAATATTTCAGAGGGAAAGTTCTATAGCTAGTGAGATGGAAAATGTACTAAAATCAGGGAATGTAGGGAGAAGAAAGAGCTTTTTAACATAACTTTTTAAATGGATGTGCCTCAAAATTACAAGACAAATTAATATAGGAAAAAGTTACCAAGTATAACACTCATACAAACTACCATATGATAAAAGTCTTACTAGGTCAATCTGTTTCTCCATTTCTTTGTGCTGCTCAAGGTGAAGCAACCTTTCATTTTCAAAAGCAGAAGTTATTTTCTCATGTTCTTCACGGATAGCTGTTTCCAGCTCATGAATGAGTCTGTTTTTTCCCTGGGAAGTGGCAACAATAAAAGGACTTAATGAAAACATATAGCTGTGATACTAAACAGTGTTTTATTTAATCATCTGGTTTCTAGATTTCATAAAGGAAAGAAAACAATAAAGAAAATACTGAAGTTACACAGAGCATGTGTCATCTCAAAAGGATGTCACACCTATACCTCAGGTATAGAATGTCAGTAAATGCGGCCACTACAGAGACAAGGTGTCCGCCAAGATGGGCTACGGTACAGATAACACCCCCTGACAAAAAGAAATTCTGTGTTCATATGGATAGATAGAATCTTTAAAACACCATTTGGAAGACTTTTTAATTTACAAATCTAGATTTATTTCACTGGAACAAATGGCAATTCAACATGGCCAGATCTTCATTGCATATGTGACCACAAGGAAAACATAACACGTTCATAAATAACTTATCACATTCAAGGGCAGGGGAAAACGGATGTTTTATTTCAAACAAGATGCAGTTTTTAAAACCTGTGTTCCCTAAAATCTGCACCCTAAAATCTAATTCAGCACATCTGAAAGTCCACGCACTTTGAATACAGGAAATACTACTGTTAAGTTAAACTTTTATGTCTTTTCAAATAAATGTGGTTTCTCACTGAGAACATTTTACCATGAGTTCCAGTTCCAACTCAACACTTCTTTCTGCAGCAGTGGAATAAGCAATAGCCTTTTCTTCCAACTGTTTCTCAAGTACAGAGAGTTGAGAAGCTTTCTTTCTTATCTGAAATTAAAAATGGCACACAACAGCATGTAGAAAACTGTTTCAGTTTTATTCAAATATTTGTATGCACTTTCTTATCACCAATTTCATTTTTGCTACTCCAGCAGTGTTTTTAATAAATTTTTCAGTTGATTTTGTTGATCTATTATATTTTATTACTTACAGAGAAAGAGTCAGGACAATTTACCTCCAATTTATCCAATTAATTATCAGTGAAATAGCTTTACATATTTATAACATTTACATTCATTATTAGAAAAAAACTGCAGAGCCCATTATGCTGAACTCTATAAACACATTAGCACCAGAATGGAAAGATTAGCAATTTAATTTATTCACCCTGAGAAAAGCTGAAGCCTAATTTTTTTCTTTTGTGACTCTCTGGCAATGATATTCATCTCTGGCAACTCCAGTAACATCTAATGAGGAAAAATACAACTGTTCCTTCAACACCTATTTCCTAAGATTACCCATTAATTCAACCACACCAAAACAACAAGACTGTGCATATTTTCCACATAACAAATCAAAGTAGTAGCAGAAAAGCCTACTAACCACATCAGCTTTAAAACAGTATTTCTGACAACTAACAAATTAAGGCTGCTAATTCTTTCTGCTTGCTGAAAAGTTTAGTTTAAATTCTTCTTGAATTCATCAGATTTTAAAATTGTTATGGCAATTGCAGTTTTTCCGTAACTATTGTCTTCACTGTTTTTGATTACTGAACTAAAGAAAAAGAGGCATATTCTTTTCAGTGCTATTAAAAACTTACTTCTCTCTCTAAGCTACTAGTTTTTGAAGCCTTCTTCAATAGGTCTTCCTGTATGATTTGAAACTGACTGGTTCTTTGAGCCATGCTGGTCTTCAAAGCAGAATTCTCATCATCTGCTTTTATCAGTTTAGTGCGTAGCTCTTCTATCTCTTTCTGGAATTTTTGCCTCACCTTTTCAAATTGTTTGCTTATAAGTTCCAACTGTTGACATTTTCTCCTCTCTCAAAGTAGAAAAAAATAAATTTAGGATTAATTTATAAAAGAACATGCAAACCCATAATGTAACTGAAAGCAGTGACCCATGAAAACAAACAACAAAAATCCCAAGAAAACCCCAAGAAACAAACAAACAAATAAGCAAGCAAAATAAAGACAGCATCATCATATATGATGTAATTTCATGGAGCAGCCCTAACAGTAATGCCAGAAGCAATCAGAGGAACACTGTGACAGCAGGATACAGAGAGAAGTCTACAAAAACACAGAGACTTTAGCACAACCTGCATAAAGGAAAAAAAGTACATGGTTCCATTTCAACACAACTCCTAGTTCAGCTATTGCTGAATGAGAACTTAAGCAGCCAAAGAAATATATTGTGTCTGGAGAACATGACAGTTTCCAAGGTGGCAAAATGTTCCCTGTTAACCCAAGCATACCTGCTGTAAAACCAACTTGAACCCTAGCAGAACATTCTGTTCTGTGGATTGATTAGACAGAACTGCACAGCTATTTCAGCAAGCTTACCTCCTGGATCCCTTATCAATTTCACAGGCTCTGTTTCCACATCATATAACCTACTGTCTTCTTGTCCTTCATCACCATGAGAAAGACGCTCAGCTCCAGTACAGACAGTTAAGTTTGCACCTGGCGTTTGAATTTCTGCTTCTTTCATTGCCAGTTTAATGCTATTATAAAGGAGGAGACAGCTATTTAACATTCTTTCTACATGCTAGTTCTAATAGCACCATAGTATCTGCTTATTCTTGCCATAGTTCAGTAACCAAAAAGTTATACCTTAGGTCTGCAATCAAAGGTTTACTTGATACACCACAAGATTCAGAGGTAGCTTCTTTTGTTGAAGAACTCAATAGCTGGTGTCTGAAATGGTGCCATTTAAACTAGAAGTTAACAGAAAACAAAGATCAATGAAAAATCAATTTTTTTTTTGCCTCACAGCATCCTTAATTCATGTGTTATACTGGCATATAAATTTTAAGACACATATACCAGGATGTTAAAAGTTTGGTAATCCTTAAGTTTACTTAAAAGTTTAAGTAATCCTTAAAATTATTCAAAACATAATACACTGTTAAGACTGTATCAGTTACTCTACCTCTCCAGATGTACTTAAAGACAACTGAGAAATAATGGTTTCTAGAATGTTGAGCTCTTCCCTTGAATCCTCTATTTCTTGATGACATAATTTCAGGTGGTTATGTTGCTGTGCAGTAAGTGCTCTCAGCTCTTCATTTTCACTTATTAGAGCATTTTTCTCTTTAAGTACTATTTCTTTTTCAGAAAGGTCACTCTCGAGCTTGATGATCTTCTGATCAGATTGACTCAGCATTGATGCCATTTCAGTGTTCTTTGCCTCTAGAGTTTTAATTTCTTCTTTTGTATTGTGATTCTCTTCCTTCAATTGTCTAAAAAGACATTTAAAAGGTATTTTCATTCTAGAAGCAGAGATTTCCTAAGGAGACTCAAGCTAATGTAAGGATGTTCATACACTGCCCACTCTTGCCCAAATGGCCTCAAGAACAACAGTTAAGACATGAATGTGAGTGTGGAAAACACATGTAAATTGAATACCACTGAAATGTCTGTGCAGGTGTTTGTCCAAGCCTACCAATTCTAAAGACAACCAGGTGATGGTTGACTTCCTTCACTAAAGCAATGAGGGAAGTACCAAAGAACTTCTGAGAAAAAGGGGGGTTCGGCTTAAAATGAAACATACAAGAGGCATAAAAACTTGTAACAGTTGGAGTTTGGACAGAGAGCAGTCAAAACCAGGTCTGACTGTTCCATAAGCTTCAGTCATCATCACAACCTGCACTGAGGCCTTGAGTGCAGCCTCCCCATCAGATGCCAAGAGTATCCCTCATTCTAGCTGGGGACTTACAACGTGGTGTGCAACAGGCAGGGACCCACAGCTGGCAGTGCCAGGGGAGCCCCAGAGCAGAGCACAGGTACACAGCAAACCAGAGCAGCCCATGGCCCTCAGGAACAGCCAGCCACCCAGGGAACCAGTGCCCCAGAAGGCTTGGGGGGAAGCTTCTTACTGGGAATGGAGGGCAGCATGTGGGATTAAAGTGTTTAAGAATTACTTGTAGAAAATGAGCAGAAATGTATTGGTCTGAACTACATGAATTGAGCAGCACATTCACAGTGACAATTGCAACATGCAATTTCTTCTCAAAAAACTGTGCAGAGAAATTTTAAAAGCCTTTGTGTTACCTTAGTTGCTCTTCTAGGATATCTAGATCCTTTCTGTAGCTGATACACTTTTCATTCAACTTCTCTTTTTCTTTTTCACAATTGATTAAACGTTCTCCCAAGACCACTTCTTCAGCTTTAGCCTTAAAAAGCAATTTTTTTCCATTACTGTACAGCAATAAATTAAGCTTCCATGGTCAAGAGACTATTTTTAAAAGAATATTATAAACACTATTCTCCTTCTGGTAAGTCCATAGATAATACTATTGCTCACTATTGTGAAGAGAAGGAGAGAGGCAAAGAAGTTTTCTTTTTCTGTCATTTAGGAAAAAATTAATATTTTAGGGCATATTTGTGATTGGCAACCTTGTTCCACATGGAAAGAAGTCTAATAAAAAAAATTCTATGTAAAAGCTAACTGTATTTTCTCTTCCCACAAGGCAGGAAGCATTAACAATTTTGCTCATCAGAACCTTGGGAGATGATTCCATTTTCATCTTAGCTCATCTTCCTCACATGTTTCATTGAACAGCTTATACATATGGAAGTAAAAGAGCTTTTAAAAGGATCTTGCATTTCTAAAATGTAAACTTCCCAGCCAGCAAGCAGGAGACAGAAGAAACAGCAGCAGTATTAGGATACTCCAAAGATCCAGACTGTGCAAAGACAGTGCAAAATTACATAACTGAATTTATCACCACAAACAGTTGCTTACCCTGTCCCACCTCTTTTAGGACTTTGCCACCAACAAGCAGAAACAATTGATTCACTGATGAACCTGTTGCTATTAGCTGCCTGGTCTATTGGAAGAAACATCTTAACACCGTGACAAACACAAGCAAAGAAAAAGCTCTCACCTTTTGTAATTTTTCAGTTATTTCTGCTTTATGCTTTGTGAAAGCTCTTGCCAGCTCCTCCACATTCAACAAAGCTTCATTTCTTTGCTGTTGTGCTCTGCCAAGCAAAAGATGCAAACCAATTTTAAAACTCACAAACTCCAGCCATTAATGTAACTATCTTCTCCAGTTACTAAAAACAGCTGCTACAGTAATTGCTCCAAATACTCCCTTTCTTCTTCCAACTTTCCAAGCTTCAGATATCACATGAAGCTGTTCCAAGAAACAACCCAGACGCCCCACTGCTTCCCTCTATCACTCCACACTACTGCCCCTTCCCCTGTTGTTACTCATTAGGGAAGAATTTGGCAGAGTAACCTCGGGACAGCTCAGGTGTGCAGTCTATTCAGGACAGCCAACACAGGCACACAAGAATTGCTGCTGCAATAAATGATAACATTTATCTCTTCTGCTAAGGGGGCTGTGAGCTTGGGGCAGTGCCTCATTGAAGTACAGCTGACCCTCAGATCAGTGTCTCTCAGTCTGAGGACCACTGCACATTTGGAGATGGCAAATCTATTCAGAAAAGGGCATAAAAGCATTTCAGAACAATAAAACAGCATTAGTCTAAAGCACTTCAGTTTGCCTGGGTAAAGAATAGTAAGCTGTTGCAATTAATGATTAAAAGTAAACCATAATAATTGTTGATACTAACCATAACATCATACATAACACCTGGCAGAAGCTCAGCTCTTCTGAAGTACAAAAATATTTACATTTACACCTGGTAACTAAGTACAACTAGTTCCAACCCCACATGCTCTGAATGAGCAGCAATCATAAAGCGAAACTTTTCTTCAACCAGCAGTTCAAGCCCCATAGTATTTCAGATTTTCTTGCCATAAGAAGGTTAGAGGTAATTTCATGGGTAGAGGCACAAGTCAAACAAAGAGTTTGCATTTAAAAGGTTCAAGAAATGCTTTCCCAAGCCACTAATTCAGTTAATTTTTTGCCCCAGGTAAGGATGTTAAATTAATAGGGCAGCTATTTATTCCACTCACTTCTTTAAAATTACATTTTGGAGGCGATAGGAGTGTTCATAGCAACTTCCAACAGTCAAATTCCCAAACCCTCCCAGCAGTGACAGAGCCACTAGGCTAAAAGAAGCATCAGGAAAGGGAAATGGGGATTGAGATGGAATTACAGCACCCTTTTCAACAGTACCATATAGACAGGTAAGATAAAGGATAACATAAAAATGTTCTCTTAATTAAGTTGTTCTTTTATCATTTCCCTCACACCAAGGAATACTTTTGAATACTGAGTACTGAGAATACACTGCATGTTCTTGCAAGACAAAGACAAAAATAATACAGGAAAAATACATTCTGGGCACTGAAGCTTTCCACATCCATTCTGAAGGAAAAAAACCCCAGTTGATAAACTGGGTCCTAAGTGTGTGCTATCAGCCTGCAACTACCAGCTGATTTCAAGACTTTAAATGTGCCTATTTAAATAATCAGTACCTTCCTACAGAATCTCCCCTTTTTCTAAAAAATAACATCCTTAAAACAGAAAAGTAATTTGATTCCACAAAGCAAACAACTGCCAATGGAAATAAACACTTATGCTCTATTATTCTATGTTCCATTTATTAAAATTAGTTAATTACCTCTTTCCTTGCTTGCTTTGTTCAATCAACTCCATTTTCAGATTTTTATAGACTTTTTGATATCTCTGCAACATGTGTTCTCTTTCCATTGCTGTTTTCTGATTTTGATCTAGTCTATCTTCTGCATCTCTAGCAAAAAAACAAAGCATAATAAAAAAATAAGAACTTTTTGTAAAGAAAAGATTTTTGTTGTTCTTTTCTGCAGATGATATTCAAGAAGTGCAGACAAATATGCTGTAACTCTCAAAACTAGGTTAGGAACAGCCATAGTCTCCAGACTCCCCAGGAGTATGTCTGTAGTCTGGAGTGGTGTCTAAGACTTATCAATAGGCACCAGGTATCACGACTGCCAAGGACCCAGAGAGCTGACTTTGTGTCATGAGCTCTGATCATAGAAAAAATATTTTCTCAGCCAAGAGGTGTGACTAGCAAAGAACACTAAAATATAAATTTAACATAAATATTTTGACTTTTTTTTGTGAAGACAAACTACTGAAATATTAATTGTATATTACATAACAAGATGTTGTAAGGCAAGTTGACAACCAGATATGTCTTCCTGACACCTCTGAACAGCATTTACATCAGCTTTATTTGGCCATTTGCCTTGATTAATGTATTCATGAAAAAAGATTCCTTTATGTTACAAAGAACACAGTCATGTTCAGGAATACACGTGCTTGTTACAAGAGAATAGATGTGATCATGTACTAAACAATCACTCTATCCAGTTGTAAGGCCACATTGGTGTTCAGCACACATTACAAACTGATTTCTTTTACCAGTCTTTATTAATTTTTCTCAGTTTCTTGAAGTACATTCAGCACAAACTAAACCACCTCCCTCCTCCTATAAATGGCTCTGAAATGAAAGTTTCAGACCTCAGATTACATGACCCATACAGTACCAGCAATTATGTCATCCCTAAAAAGAGATTGGACTAGCAGGAAGACAACAATAAAATACTGATTTAAAAGTACACTTATTACTTCAGAATTTTATCTTGAGCTGAAACTTCTGCTTCCAAATTTACAATCTGTTCTTTCAACTTTGGAATGCTGATTAAATGTGTAGCTAAAGCTGCCTCAAGATACGAAATCTGAAATACAAACATATTTGGCGTTACATTAACATTTGCATATTAACATTTGCATACAGGTGAGAAATATAAGAACAATCTGCTTACTGAATGACAGTGCTCTTAACCCTACTGCAAATCTTGTTTGTTCATCTACACCACCTCAACTCCAATTTTCTGCTCGTTTAACATTCCTTCCATTTCCAGGGTGATATTCTGTCCAGCAAAATGATTTCTTTATAGGTTGATCTTGTCTCTCGCTTTTACCCAGAAGTCTGTATCCAATTATTTCTTCTTTCAGTGCCAGGCAGTCAAACATTTTGTTTATCTATTCATTTGTACTGTTTTGGAGACAACATTTCTCAAACAAAAAGCACTAAGCATAGCTAAGTTTTATTAATATTATATATAAACTAAATAAAAGAACACAGTTGTCCTGAAACAACGTGTACATATAGGTGTACACTAAATTAGTGATTTATTAGATACAATATTCCCTTCTAACTCATCTTCACTTTTTTAAAAATAGCAATATTATTCCAACCTGAGAGATCAACTATTTTCATTTCCTACTCAAATTGCCATTATTATTCCCATTAATGTCTGTGTAGCTCTGACACGTGAATGCTCAGTACTAAATGCATTACTTAACCATTTTCTTTCGTAGTGTATTCTTCATCCTGTGCCTTACTGTCTTTAGACTAAACTTCCATAAATATATGGAATTCATAATTAATATAGTTGGTTTGCCCATGGAGAAATAGATTCCAAACTATTCTGTCCAAGGTTAATACTGAATATTAAGTATATACCAAATATTAAACTTACACAGATTAAGATAAGACAAAACCCAGCATATTCTGCTTGGAATTCTGAACTCAAAAATCATGGTCACTGGGTGTCTTGGGGTTTGTGTTTCTCTTTGATGGGTACACTAAAGATACATACTTCTGTTTTTGACCGCATCAATTCAAAGTTCATTGTTTCCACTCTGTTCTTTAGGTAGTGGTTCTGAGAAGTCAAAGATGTGTTTTGCTTATGAAGGGCATCCAACGTCTTCTGAAGATGTTCATTTTCTTCCACAGTTTTACCCAAAGTTGTGGATACTGAGTAAGACTAGACACAAAAATACATTTGTTTACATATATATACACACTTAAATAAAAATACATCATAGAATCATAAATAGTTTAGGTTGAAAGGGACTTTTAAAGGTCATTTATTCCAACCACCTTGCAATCAGCAAGGACTACCTAATGTAGATCAGCTTGCTCAGAGCCCTGTCCAAGCTGACCATGAATGTTTCCAGGGATGGGGGATCTATCATGGCCCTGGGCAACCTGCCCCTGTGTTGCACTACCTTTATGAGTAAAACACTCGTGACCTCTTGTTACATCTAATCTAAATCAGTTCAAAATCATTACCCCTTTTCCTATCCCAACAGAACCTGCTAAAAACTTTATCTCCATCTGTCCTATGAGCCTCAAGCACTGAAAGGTGGGAGTGGAAACCAGGGAAGAAAAGTACTCAGATGATACTCTGTTTGAGAGTGCTCACTTGATATCATTGGCCAGTGCTACAGTGTATCTGCTCCAAATCCATCAGCCAAAAAATGTTCAAAAACATAGCAAAGAATAGAAAGCCAAAGTAATAAAAAGAAGTAATGAAGAGAAATATTTACATTGGATTTTCGTTGAAAATCCTGGCAAGACATTCTACCAGAATTCTTCTTACAGCTGGAAAAGCCTTGACAATTGTAGTTCGACTGTACCAAGTCCTCCAGAGGGAAGTCTATCACCTCATCGATGCAATGGCTGTAATGTTCATTTGTACTAGTGTTTGGAGGGAGAGCAAAAAGTCACTACTCCTTTTTTTTCTTTATTAGGTTGCTCATAAAGATTATTCAAACGAAAAGCACCAATAAGCCAATTGCAGTAATGCATCACACAGAATAAGGCAGAGTCACACTCCAAGAGACAGGAGGTTCTCTTTCCCAGACATGCTCATACCTGGAAAGCTCTTCCTCTAGAGTTTGCAGGTTTTTTTCAGTTCTCCTCAGCTGATCCTGTAATGTTTGTACATTTGCAAGCAGGTCTTCATCAGCAATACTTTTAGAGCAAGTCCACATACTACATTCCATTGGTAACATGTAGAAGGCTAAAGTAATATTTAATATTAAAACACTGTTAAATGTGCATGAAGACTATTTGCAAAGACAAAAAAAAAAGGAAAGGAGAAAAAATGCAATAAGGAAAATACTGAATTTCCAAATGCAGATGTACATTTCACACGCTACTCCTTGCCGTCATCACTAGATAAAAATAATAAACTGTCTGTTTCATGAGAAGGAGTTCTATGTGCACTCACGAAGTACAAAAAGCTTCATGACTTGCCATATATGAAATCTGGAAAAACCTGCTATAACATTATTTGCCAAAATTCTGTCACGCCGCGCATCTCAGAGACCCGGCAGTGCCGTGCACCGGGCGGGGAGCCCGAGAAGCGCAGGGTGTACACGCGAATGCGCAACACTTGCCTCGCTGCCCGTGACCAGCGCAACGAGAGACGAAAGCGAACCGGCCCCGGCGGACGGGCAGCACCAGAGCCAGGGCGGGACTCCGAGCCAG
Organism: Drymodes brunneopygia; assembly: GCA_013400955.1. Lineage (NCBI taxonomy): Eukaryota > Metazoa > Chordata > Aves > Passeriformes > Petroicidae > Drymodes > Drymodes brunneopygia. The sequence goes on along the minus strand of VZTZ01025995.1, from coordinate 222,493 downwards.
AGGCCCGGGCTGGCGGAGAGCTGCGGCTCGGGGCGCTGGCGGCGGTCCCTCGCTCCGAGGGCTCGGGGTCGGTGCCGCCCCGTCC
>VZTZ01025995.1:167942-222080 GCA_013400955.1 Drymodes brunneopygia | reverse complement strand
CTGCCGCGATGGGGCCGCGGCTGCTGCTGGTGCCGCTCGCCTGCCTCGCGCTGCTGCCGCCGCCCGGCGCCGCCGAGTTCAGCCCCTCCCTGGACAGCGACTTCACCTTCACGCTGCCCGCCGGCCGCAAGGAGTGCTTCTACCAGCCCATGCGCAAGGAGGCCTCGCTGGAGCTCGAGTACCAGGTCGGCCAGGGCGGGAGGGGGGCGTCTCCCTGGGGCTGTCCCCCTGGGGCTGTCCCGAGGAGAGCTGAGGTCCCGTGTCCCACCGTGCCGGCGCCCCTGCCGCCTCCGGGCCGTCTGCCCGGCCTCGTGTACAGCGGCTCCGCCCGGCCCTGCTGCTGGCAGCTCGTCCTGCCTTGCTGGGGCCGCACCTCGGCCCTGAGGGGCAGCATCTGCCGAGGGTCGCAGTGCCCGGCCCGAGCAGCGGCCGCGGGGCTCCGCCGGCCTGGCCCGGGCGCGGGCACCCAGCTCTGCCCGGGGATCCGCCGGCTTCAGGGGCGCCCGCAAAGCCACGTTGGAATTGTGCACTGTTAAAAGTTCTGCCTTCGGGAGTTAAAAATTAACTTATCGGCCTTTCTCAGTTATTCTAACACGTTCTTTTGGTGGCTTGGAGGGAGTTTTTTGTTTCTACTTTAGAAGAGCTTAAGTTGCCATCCTTTAAAAGGGCAGAATGTAGAAAGTTCACGGTTGTGACCTTGTATTGTAGCCCTAAAGCCCAAGAAACGTGCTGATGCACAGAGCCCATACTTGCTTATCTTTGTGCTGATATTAAACACCTTTCATCTCAATGATTAAAGTTTTACAGAAGCAGCCCAATTTAACAAACTGTCGTTAAGATTTTTATGTCCTTCTTGGGAAGAGCCGAGTTTTCCAGAGATGTCTGGTAGATCTCAATCTCAGACTTTTTTTCCCCTCTTAAAGACTTTTTTTCCAGTAAAGTAGGTACAGTGAGGAAAGCTGCACTGAATATTCTCCCACCCTACTACTGTGCCTCGAAGTGGGCCAGGATCTGTCTCTCTTCCCCTCCATCTGTTTTTCCTGTTTCCCAACTGAAAGACAGCTGAAATTCGTGATTGTTTCTAATTTTTAATACTGAACTGAACAAGAATGAAAGAGGTGTTCAACCTTTGTTTAGAGCCCTGTCTAAGCCAAGTAGAAGTTTATTTTGCACAGAGTAGGACTTCAGTTTGATCATAAGCTAAACAAAGACATTATTTTAGAAAGGACTGATGAGTATAACATTATACACATAACTTATTTCTACTCAGGCATAAATTTCTTAGCACTACTGTTAACAGTAATGAATCATTTTTGTATTTGAATATGTAGAAAAGGAGCTCTGTACATACTGCAAAGAGATTTATTTTGTACCTAATTATGTTAGTGGCTAAAGCATAGGAATATGGAATCTGGGATATAGGTCATTCTCCAAAGACATAATGTAAACACTGTGCTAATACAAAGGTTCTTTTCTGGGTGTTTAGACTGGAGCATGGCCCTAAAGCTCTGTCACTGTGTATGGTTTTCAATTTGATCAGCTGTTAGCTAGTAATTTTCTTTATTCTTTATCCTCCTTTTTTTGGTAAGTCTTCAGTGTCAGTTTCAGTGTAAACTTTGCCCTCGTTTTCAACAGGAGCAGACTGCTGTACTCTAAAAGCTCCCTGGAAAACAAGCAAACAAAAAATCCCCCTAGCATGGACTTAAATAATGTCATAAAAATGATCCCTCTCTGCCCCCTTATCCAGTTACTACCTTCCCTATAAAGAATTTCCACAACACAATAGGTGTGGTGATACAACTGTGGCTGTGTTACACAGCTGAAGCAGCACAGCTTTGTAATGGTGTAGACACTCCCTGAGATCTTAGGAAGATAAACGCCTTCAATTCCTCCTACCTTTGGGAAAAGAGAATGCCCTGGCAGGATGCAGACCTTAAATGTGCATCAGAAGGTGAGAAGGTCTTGTGGTACAGCTTTGATTGGCATTAGAGGTTTGGTCCTGTCTTCAACACTGTTAGTTCACCCAACAAAGAGATCTGAGGGGTGACAGCACATAGTGTACAAATGTGAAATATGTATATTCAGAAAAGTGACTTGTTAGAACATTTCTACCACTGAAGTGGGAGCAGTGCAGGTACTTGCCAATCAATGACATCTGCCATAGAAATACCAGATTTAGTCATCTGTTGTTGGTATTTTTACAGGTTGTCTAATCCTGCCTGTTGATAAAATCATATGCATTCCTAAAAGTAATTAGGGAACACTTCACTATAAGCCCAGCATAGAAGGTTTGGATTACACTTAGTTTAAGATTCTGAAATTGCTAAAATGCTTTTAGGTTGAGCCATTTTTTAATCTGTTTCCAGTTAATTTGGTGCCAGCTTGTCCAGACAGATTAATCTTTGAGATTCTTTATTTGTCTGTTCCCTTATCTAAAAACATCTGCCTTCCCTAAATGTTGCTGTCAGCATTGCAAACAGGAATTTCACTGGTTGAAGGTTGGTTATTTTTGTTTGTTTCACAGGTTCTGGATGGAGCAGGATTAGATGTTGATTTTCATCTGCTGTCCCCAAAAGGTGAAACTCTAGTTTTTGATGAAAGAAAATCAGATGGAGTTCATACGTAAGTTTAAAATCTTCAAATTCAGAAGTGTTACATAAAGAACGTTTCTGGTTTCTTTAGCAAATACAACTAAAATTAGGGTTGAATGCTTTTTATTCCTTTGTATTACAGAACACTTTCTAATAGATGGTTTGAGAATGGTTTGAGGATACCCATTTGCATTTTATAAACACTGAATGCTTTTTACATGGATTGTACCGTGAAGTGAAGAATATTTTTGTTTTAATGATGGCTGTTAATGTTCAGTGGATAAAAATAATTACTGTGGAATTGAAAAAGGTCTCCGTATCTTAATATCAAAAGATCATGTCAGTCATGCAATTAAGAAACTAAAAGTCCCCTATTTTTCCAGTCCTTTTGTCAAAATATGTAATATTTGCTATAATTTTACTATACAGCATAAGAATTCCACTTGTTGTGTATTTTTTTGTGATGATTAACATTGATTCAAATTCCCTGAAAAGAAATCAAAGCAAGCTGCTGTCTTCATCATTTTGAGCCTTTGGAGTCAGTGGGATTGTTTTGCTATGACTGTGTAATCTATAAGGTCTCTTTAGAGTTCTTGCTTTTATACAAAAAGATTTGCTTATTTCTAAGTGCACGACTGTCAGTCTTAAAGGGAAAGGAATGCTTACAAAAACTGACTTTTTGAGAACCAGCACAGAAAGTGTAGTTAATCATGTTTTGCTTATATACACAGGGTGGAAACAGAAGAGGGGGATTACATGTTCTGCTTTGACAACACATTTAGTACCATTTCTGAAAAGGTGATTTTCTTTGAATTGATCCTGGACAACATGGGAGAAGATGGACAAGATGAGGAAGATTGGAAGAAGTACGTTACAGGCACAGATCTCCTAGACATGAAATTGGAAGATATTCTGGTTAGTATTTGATCTCTAATTCTATTCAATGTAAGAGCATTTGGAAGAAAACTCAGCATCATGTAGGCATTCTGCCTCAGTCTGTTGCACCATCCTGGAATGTATTCCAGTTCCATATATTGCTTTTACCAATACAGGAAGCCTAGCACCATGGATCTCTTGTTTACACAAAGAAACTTGAAGATATTTTCAGAATAGGCCCTTTATCAGCAAGAAAAAACTGCCTAGCTCTCAGTCACTAGGTTTCCAATTCAGCTTCCTTTCTTCCTACTGCTAAAATGGGACATTCTTCTTTAGCAGCAAAGAAATGAATACTTGGAGCATTAAAGTATTACTTAATCCCAATGATGTAGTTGGAATTACTGCATGATTTTTATCGATGTTTAAAAATACTGCGTTAGCCTCTTCATCACATCTTTGCAGAAGTATGGATTACTGTTTCTATCTTCAGTAAATTAGATACTACTGTATTAGGTTTTGCCCCCAAATTTAATTACATCTTTTCAAACTAATAAATAGCATGAGAGTTAATTTGCATAAACTACAGGTTCATCTTTGCAGACATTGTTTGAATGGTTATATTTGCTTAAACTGTATGCTGACCCTGTTTGATGTAGGATTCAGACTACTGCTGAGTCAAAGCTCTTATTCCCTTTATGATCATTAAATATTGAGATTACTCTAGAAGCAAAGGATTGCTTGGTGCTCCAGTACTACTGTTCTTAATGCTTGGTGGGATGCAGTGAGCTTTTGTTTGATCATAGCTACAGACAAAGGTATCTTAAAAAGAACCAACCCACAACCCCAGCATCTGCATGCCCTTACTGAATACATCATGTAGAAAATTACAGTGTATTATTTATTGCCATAAACACAATGCAGATCCTTAAATAAGAAAACACTGTTTAAAATCTTCTATAGGTGTATGATACACTTTTAAATAATAAAACCAAATACAAAATCTGAAAAGCTGATCAGATCTTTAAAACTGGCAATCAATACACTAAGAAAAAAGCAAAGTTTATACGTAAAGTTGTGAAGAAAATTCCACTCACACTAATCAGAAAAATACTTGAATGGATTTGATAGATACTTGTTTACATATTGGTATCTCTTGCAAAAGAAAAAGAAATGCAAAACTTGTCTTTGAGAGCCTTGAAAATCTTATAAAGTAGGTAATTTTGTCAAGTTAAGATTAGCATTTGATCCTGTTGTTTACTTAGCCAAGTATTATTTTCCCTGCAAGCTCTATGAGGACTAACATAAACACTTAGTAGTTTAATTCCTTAATGAGAACATGTTTTCTGGTGAAAATAGGGAATTGTGTCTTACGTTTAAAGCTCTCGTGTGGTGTTCATTTTCCTTATTGTGTAACAATGAACTTTATCATCATAAAATTATTTGGCTCCCCAGAATAGCTATTTTGAAATACTTTTGTTAAATATGAAACAGAGAAAATGTTACTGCTGGGTTTAACCTTATGGTTTGAGGTTTTGTTTTTTTTACTATTAGCCTCCTTTTACTGCAAATGTTAATTTTCTCACTAAAAATTACTTCAGGATCCATAATTACATCAATAATGTAATTCAGCACTTCATGAGATCAGCTGTTGTCAGTATTATGTGGTGGATGAAACTTCAACAGATCATAGGACCAGATGTTTACTTAGTAAGTGCAGAGTAAGGTGTGAATCTTGAGCTGCTGTTGTCATGGCTGGAGTGTTCACATACTTCCTCTAGTTCCAGGGTCACACTCTGTGTCCTTTCTAGGACCTCCAGTTGGCCTATTGGAGATTTATTGTCAAAATTCTGCTTTTGTATCAAGGCTGAATATAGTTTATAGCCACTACAGTGGAAACTAGAAGCAGATAGGAATGTAACATTACTGTACTTTTCTTTTGCTACAGATATAGCCCTGATGGTAGTTTGCATTTAAAAGCTCCTTAATTTTATTATGCAGAAAAAACTCTACATTTCCTTGCCACTACCTAATTTGTTTTGAGACTCATTCTGCAGAATTCACTGCTTTTTATTTGTCCAAATAGGTTTGATTTCTCTCTTACCTCTCTACCTATAAAAGAGAAAAAAACAAATTTACTACAGAACACTGATGCTACATTAATCAAGTCTTTTTAGGTGATACACAATAAATAGGCTAGACAAATAAATGAATACTGTGATGAGGTGTATATTTTAAAATGAAATTAGCTCTTCACTTGTCAAGAAATTAAATTATGGGTGGTAAAACAGTGTTAATATGTGCTGCAAGCTATACACTTAATTCAGGTGTTCTTTTTTTTTTCTAAAAATACTCTTTTGTTACTTACCAGGAATCCATCAACAGTGTCAAAGCCAGATTGAGCAAAAGTGTCCAGATTCAGACCCTGCTTAGAGCATTTGAGGCTCGTGACCGAAACATACAAGAAAGCAACTTTGACAGAGTGAATTTCTGGTCCATGGTCAACTTGGGAGTAATGGTGGTGGTATCAGCTGTTCAGGTTTACATGTTGAAAAGTCTCTTTGAAGATAAGAGGAAAAGCAGAACTTAATATTCATTAATGTTCGTATTATGATCGTAACAGTGTAACAGGTATGGGGGAGAAGGGGAGCAATAAACTACAGTAAGGAAAATAAAGACCTTTCAGATTCTTTTGAACAGACAGTAAAAATCAGGTTTTCAATTCATGTTGGGATTTTTGGATGTGATGATGCAGGTCTTGTTTGTGTTGGGGGGTTTTCTGTTGTTTTTTGTGGTGGTTTGTTGTTTATTTTTTTAAACATGAACATAATGCCTCCTCCCAAGCTCTCCCATTTTTCCAAATGCTACTATTTTTTTGTACTTGTAGGATTTGTTAATGATTGTTAATGCCTACATTATGCATAGCACACTTGGTGCATATGCAAAGCAATGTTAATATAACTGTCATTTTTTTCATTTTCACATAGAAGTTTAAGTAGTAACTTAGACATTGGTTTAGTTGCTGTTAAATGGTGAGTGAATTTACATATGTGCCTAAGTTTACAGGATTGGTAGTTACTGTCATTTTTCTTCAAAGTTACATGTTTTTTAAAATCCTCAGCTTTTGTCCTTTGACATCATGGAGAAACACTGGGCTAACTATGTAAGAACATGAGATCTCTTTTTATAACAGACGACTAATATCAGCACTTTAAAAAAAGCACCATCAATGTGAAATTGAGTCAGTCTTGAAAAACAATTGGAGAAGATAGGTACAACTCCTGTTCATAAATCTTTCTGTCCTGTAGTTGAACAATCCTATTTTCCTTTTTGGCTGTTACATGAGACAAGTGACTACATGGTATACAAACAAATAGTGACACACTTTGAAGTATGATTAGCAAATTCTTAGTTACTGTAACCTCATGTAATAGATAATTTTTTTAAAAAGTCATTTCTCATGTTTTCTCTTTTAATAAAGGCAGGGGGTGTCATAATATGCCAAAACAAACATTGACTGTTGTAGTCTCAAAATCCTTCTTATTTTCCACTTGATTTTTATTACAATTATGACTAATGTAACAATCAGATGATTACATAGGCATATAAAACCAAAGCTGTTCACCTAAGCTTTCCCTTTTTGCTCACCCTCACAAGTCTTTCAGCTATGTGAGTACACTCTTCATATAACCAGTGTTTCTGTACCTAGTTGTTCATATGAATAAGGCACAAATCACAGGAGCAGTAAGTACAGGCCTCAAGTTTTATGATCAACTGAATATGTAGTATCACTTATCACAAAGGCAAAACTAATACTAATATCAAATCAGAAATTTATAATATCTGGTTGAAGTGGCTTTTAACAGTGTCGTGAGGGTATAGAGTTTTTGCCAAAACCCCTGGTGCATGAGAATTAACTTTTTTTTAGTAGTTCTAAGTTTGTAATTTTTACAATGTGCCAAGTCATTGGAATTTCTTGTATAAATGTGTTAACTACATGTCATCACAAGAGTTTTTTAAAAACTTTATTAAAAACACTTTCTTAAAAAGTGTTTTAAAAAAAGTGTATGTCGTAATGTTGTGCCTGTTGTGGGGTCATCTGTATGAATGGCAGAGTTGCAACTTTGAGACTTTCTGTGATTAAATATTGTTTTATGAATAAAAACAGGGTCAGTAGGTACATTGAAGAAACATGTAGTTCAAATGAAAAAGATGCTAGCAAGGGCTACAGAACATAGAAACAGCACTTCAGCTTCAACTTCAGACAAGAGGACCTAGCAATAATGTTTCTAAATAGTTTTTATAAGCAAAAGTATTATTATTATTACTACAGAACTTGTTATAGAGGGCTCCAAAGGCTGTTGAGCTACTTCATCTTCCTGCAAAGCTGTGTCCAAAATGAGACTGTACCCCTTTAAGGTTTTGTCTGTCTTACTTCCATATGATGCTTTCTATTCTAAACTCCCCGAAGTAGAAAGCTTATTTCTGTGATAAGAACAATGTCTAGGAAAAAATAATTCTTTCAGCTAGAGTAGCAAATAATGTTTTCTTGCCATTTCCTTGTCCATCTCCCAGTAGCACTATTCCATGTTGTTGTTTTTGCTTGCATCACCCTGTGTGATGCTCCAAACCATCTGCAAAATGCTGAACCAGCTCTGGGAAGCTGTGACTAAGACATCTACCTCTGCTCTCCAAGCTACTGGAGTTGAGATTTCAGCTTACAACTTCAACAGATACATGCTCTGCCAAGTTTTCCAAGGGCACCTTAAGGGACTGGGTTCCCCAGCTGCTCTGCTGTTCCTCTCTGACAGTAGTTACTCATCAGTGGCAAAACTGTGTCCCAGTGTAAGCTGCTACTGAGTGCATCCTGCTCTGATCAGATGCAGGACTGCTGCAGTTCAGTGGCTCCCGTTACCAACAGCGATCTCTGGGAGAAGGAAAATGCAACAATCGGCAGCAGAGTTCATCTGGAAGAAATTATTGTTTTGCAGCTAAAAGCTCTGACTGTGTTTTCTCCTCATTCAAGGTCCACTATAGAAAATGAAAGAGGGAATAACTAGAAAGGTTTATTGACTGGCAGTTGGAATGTGTTTATAATAGGTGAAGGATCTGGCATTCAAACTTGCAGTTAAATAACTTTGTACTTGGATTTTGAAGAGTAGATTGCTTTTGACTGTATAAAATTTACAAAGGAGAATATAAATAACTTTTTTTTCTTAATGGACTTTTTATTCAGAATTAAATGTTTTAAGATTTGCAGATGTTGAACAATTATGCAGAACAGATTTTCAATAAATCAAGTTTAAACCTGTGTTTGTGTTGTTTTGTAATGAAGGAAGAATGCTCTACCTATGAATGCTGCAAAAGATCGGGGATGCTAAACTAACAGGAAATTTGGTTTCAGTAGTGCAGCTTTTTAATTTCTTCCTCATGCCATGTTCAGATTCTGTTCTTATTCACTGTAATTATCAACTTTATAATAATTTAAGGTTTATACAGGCATCACATGAGAAAGATACCAACCTCCGGTCTTTCTAAGAGAAAGTATTTAAGATGTTTAACTGTCTATTTCAGCAGCAAACATCAACAGGAAATAGTAGCTCAACCTCAGGCTCACAATTAAGAATGCCATAAATTGCTACTAGTTATTCATATGTAATATTTTCACATTACTCATAAAATAATACTCAAGATCCAAAGAATAAAGCTCAAAATATTGGAGCATTTTTTTAGGTAATTGGGTAATACACAACATATATGAGCTTGTTTACTATTTCATAAGACTCCTGAGACAGTCGGGCCTGTCCGGAAGCCTGCAAACCACATTGTTCAAGTAATGAAACAGGAACTTCCTGTGTTCTGTGTTTTGAAATAAATCATTAAATAATAAGGTACAATGTTACGTTGTTAGATTGGGCAATGGGGTGGAAGGAACAGTGATTTGACACTAGAAAAGCACATGAGCAGTAAAAACTCAAGAACTAGTTTTGGACACAGACATGAGAAATAGCTGCAAAAGTTCCCTTTCCTGATCTCTCCAAGTGTGCACCATGAGAAATGACACCTTCTGCCTTCACATCTCCTATGCAGCACAGCACAGCACAGCCTTGTGCCTCAGAGTGCACATTGTTCCTCATGCTCAGCAGTGCAGCACGGCCTTGTTTAACTACCCTTGTTTGACAGGGTGCAGCACCATCCTCACTCCATGACCACGTGGTACAGTGCCAAGACCACATTTTTCAAGATTTTACTCAATTAGTCACTGCAGTAACTTTTCTTTTTCCTCTCTGGAGTTTTTGGGTTTTTTAAGTATTTATATGGCAATCTGTTCTAAAGATTCATTATCCCCAAAACTTAATTAAGACAGCCTGAAGCTAAGAAGACTGAGCTATATCTGATGCCTTTAAAAACAGTTCTTTTCCTATGTTTCAAAGATCAATTCTTGCAACTTCAGTTTGAGAACTTAGCAACTTGTGGTGCAGACAGGAAACACACAGCTCTTAGTGCTGAGAAATGGCTTAAGTTCTTCCTTTTCCATGCTTTCCCCTGGCTCCAGTAGTACTCTCTCACAGAAATTCACCATTCATACAGGAGGAATGCTGTATGAATAGTGAGGTACAGAGGTAAGCACAATTTACACAAGTCACTACAGAAATTGAAAATGCAATCAAAAGCTACATAACTTACTGTATAATTTTGTTTTCAAAACTAGCAATTCACATAACAGTTGATTTTTATCAAAGGCAAAGATTATAAAATAATAAAAAACTAATGAAATAAAACTTAGAAGTAGTAGTAAGCACACCTACACTGCTGAAGTTTCACCAGAATTACATTTCTCATGCTATCGAGTGCTACAGTTGATAACAGTTAATGAGACTGGGAACCTGTACCGTTCACAAACTCCTCTCTTCCCTTGGTGCATACCAGGTTTCTGGATATCCATTCTCCTTCTGCTACCTGCTAAATTGGAACACAGGTGCATAAGGAAGGCATAGAGTTGCCAAGAGAAAAGTTCTAGAATCATATATCTATACATTTCAACCTTATGTTAAGGGACCTGAAACGAAACATCTAATAAAAGTCCTTTTATGCTGAAAAATTTAATGGAGTTAAAACCTTTCCAGTTGTTCATTAATTCCCTTTCCCACAGTTTCCAACTATTGCTGATGATCTCTAGAATTTTACCCTTAGTGCTTTCTGGTCTTGGCTATCATGCAACCAATTTGTGAAGTTATGAATACCAAATTAAAGCAACCAAATAACACAAAGCAGGCAACCTTAGTAATTAATGTTCATGAATAAGAAAAACAGGTACATAGCAAAGCAATACCTGTCCCAGTGGATGGTGACACAAGTGAATGCAACAATAGCCAAGTTTGTGAGTATTCATTAGAGAATGGCAAAGCACAAATGAAGGACTGAAAATGGTGCTTACAGAAAAACTTTATTTAGAGCAAGACAGAAATATTATTTAGCTTCTTACTTTAAAGCAGGTTTCAAAGTAAATGAGTTTGTTAAGAGAAAACTGCAGATGTCAGAATTGGAAGGTACTGTGTTGAACATTAAATAAACAGAAGACCAGGAAACCAAAACCACATGGAGGTCAATCAGTGCCAAACACTAAGCAGCTGACAACGGGAAGCAAATGGAATATTGTCAAATTGAGAAGCTGGAAACATAAAATAAGTGAAAGAAAAACACACACTGGTGAAATAGTATCAGTAAACAGATTAGAAGAAAGGTTATATGAAAAGAATGGTATGAACTACAGCTGTGTTTGAAAAATTAGTATCTGCAGGCAAAATATTTTGGTACTAATGAAAACCAGAACAACTGCTGATATTAAGGTATATGGATCTCAATGCTGAAATGTACAAACCTGATTTAAAAAACAGCAGAGATGAGCCGGCTGAGAACATTAAGGGACTCAAAAAATGCAAAACACTAAAACATCAAGACAATACAAAAATCTTGTTTCGTTGTTGCTGAATGACAAAATTGAAAGACTGCAAAAGGATCAAATTTCAAGTTCATTCTCAGACTGTGCACAGCTTGTACTAGTACTTGTTTTATGCTTTTCTATTATCCTGCACTACCTTTGCTAAAACACAGTTGTTTCTCCCTCCAAATTCCTTCAGCAACTCCAACGGAGACTCCCTCTCTTCATTACACCTGACCGATAAGACGATCCAATTTGCAAAAACAAAAACAAAACAAAAAAACTTTTCTATGAACACTGACAAAGTTGAACTCATGTATTTATATGTTTTTCTAAGTAAGTTAGGATATCAATAGATCGGACACCTCCATATGGGTGTTTAGCCATCAGTTTAAGTTCAACATTGACCAAACAAAACTAAGCATCCTAAACCCTTTTTTCCGTTTCTAAAAAATGTAATTTTCTTCCATCATGCTCTTAACCAGAGTGTTATTTTTCATTCAGACAGCTGTGAGTTAGCTAGAGATGTGCCTGAACATATTACCTGCATAGCATTTGCAAGATTCATCCTCTTCCCTCTGTGCACAGAACTGATGCTTCTGTCCAGTTTATCCTTATAACTCTGTTCTGACTTATTGCTCCATCGTCAGCCTAGGCATGTTCCATCTCAATTCAACAATTTCCCTTTAAAAATATAACACTAAAAATCACTTCAGTAGGATGTTCCAAAGACAAACTATTTTTGTTTATTAAGTCATCTTCCCCCCCAACAATAAAGTGCTTTTCCTCACCTTAAAGGCCTTTTAAAATTTGTCTTCATGTTAAATCAAAATACTGACCTTCATTTCATATATCATGCTTAGAGATTTTTTAAAATTCCTTCAGTAGGATGTTCCAAAGACAAACTATTTTTGTTTATTAAGTCATCTTCCCCCCCAACAATAAAGTGCTTTTCCTCACCTTAAAGGCCTTTTAAAATTTGTCTTCATGTTAAATCAAAATACTGACCTTCATTTCATATATCATGCTTAGAGATTTTTTAAAATTCCTTCATAATCTCACTCAAAATGCCTGTTATGCATAGAAAAACCATAGTTTTATTCAAAATGCCTGTTAAAGTTTTTGTTGAGAACAATGATTTGACAAATAATTTGCTATGATACTTATTTTACAATTCTGACCAGTATTATGCCATTATTTCTTTGCTGTCTCGTTCATGCGATACCTCTATTTTTAGAACGATCACGAGAGACTTTTCCTACCAAAATACTACTGTAATACAAATAAAACATAATGGAAAAATATTAAATATACCCATAGAAATGGTTCTAAATCACTGACCACAACAAAGTTGAATTACATATATTTACACACATGCATACATACAATGATTGAATTATACCAGAATGAAATCATTACATACAGCAACATTTGTCTTTTTCCTTTAGACACACCACTACTACATACAATGAAATTCACATAAAATGAGAAAGGCATTTGTAGGTGTGCTTTAATTACTACTCTAGCTCTATCTTCAGCAGCACTACTGCAGCATTTTCCAGTACATGACACCTTGTAACAAAGCATCCCTCAACCATAGCTGGAACACCAGTTAGTGTCTATGTGCAGGGCAAGTGTCTCCAGGACAGGAACAGGAAAGCTAGAGATTGGGAAATGATGGATGGGAGGATGCCACCAAAAATGTGCTTCACAAGAGTACAGAATCAAAACTCATTCTTCTCTCTCGAAAAAATACACACATTTAATGTTGGTCTTTTAATTCTAAGAAAAAAGCAATTCCAAAAATACAAACTGAACATCAGAGTTAAGTCAACCACCATAATGAAATGAAATGACATTCACAATAGTTAGGTCTATGGACAGCTTAAGTTTGACAAATATTTTCTCCCCACACCTCCCCCACTAATGTCCCCAAGTACATTCCAATATTTATCATAAAATGATTCTTTATGAAATAAAACTGCTGGTGTTCAGTTAGAATTGAAGGACTTGGATAAAGTGAAACAATAAAGACAAATACAGATGGTGTGAGTAAGGTTACAAAGGCTTTACATTTTGCATTATCTCAAGATACAAACATTCAAAAATTAACATGAAGTTGCTTGTGTTATCAAAATATTGCAGCTATAGGCAAGGCAACATTAAATTAATAGCTGAGGGTGTGAGAAAAAAACCCACACATTTTAGTGAAGGTAAACAGAAGTGGGAGTTTTTAATTAGCATTTTTATAAAGCTAATATAACCCAGCCAGCCATAAACCAAGCACAGGATAAAAAGCTTTCTCTGCTTCCTTTGGCTATAAGGTGACAAAAAAAATTCAGAAAAAGATCACCTTTTCAAGATGTTAAAGATGAGCAGAAAAAGTCAAATAACCAAGTAATGGAATAAATAAGTACTAATTCAGGTAGTACACTTTAAACCACTCTGTCATTTGTTAATGTTACATAATTTTATTTTGGTGGCAAACTGTAAGCATGTAAGAAAACTAACCTTATACAGCACAGTGAATAACCACCAAAGTAAAAATATTCTTCTGTTTACTCTTTGGCTAAAACCCCCTCAAAAGTAGCAGACAAAGAAAAATCATCTAATACTGGCAAGAGACTTTTTGACTTTTTTTTAGCAAGTAAAATAATCTTATCAATTTAAAAGTCGGTACATTTTATAAACACAAAAGAGGTAATGTTGTAATAAAATCAGTAATGTTACTTCAAATGGCAACATTTGTTGACCCTGTGCAATAATACACTTTGTTCATACTACATTTATCAAAATATGACTGTTTCTACAGATATGTAGAAATCCTGCATGACTCCTGTCAACTTACTTTATAACTGGGACATGAAATTTACAATCAGAGTGCCACAAGAACTTTCAGATTGTTATTTCCAGTAGAATTAATTTCAAAATCTTCAGATCCTGCATTATTTTTTAACGGTTAATTCAAATAGAAAAGAATGGAATGTAGAGCACATGAACATCAATGACTGCACCCATTGCCAGAACACGCTGCACTGGTTGGACACTTTTCCTTAGTACATAAAAAGCAACAGCACCCAATAAGCCTGAGAAGAAATGCTGCTGTGTAAATACTGGCAACTATTCCTGAAAAAAGAATTATGGGATGTATTCTCAGAAGCTGACGGATCCCATAATTTGTATTGCATAGGTCACAATCACACATCTATATACACGCCCAGGTCTGTGTGTGCATATACACCTCTGTATATACGCACACATGCGCACACGCACACACACCGAGAATATATTAAAAAGACAATGAAGTCTGGTCACAGAGCAATTTACAGGCTCAATATATTTTTTTCTTTTTTTTTTTTTTTTACACTTTGTTTGAAAGAAAACTTCAGTATTTTACAGTCTTCAGTAGGCATTATATACACTGCACTTATGAAATCTAGAAAGTATTGAAATAGAAATACATTTCTGCAAACATTTGGGTAAGAAAACAAACCAAGATTTTTCAAATATTTGTGCTATCTACATAATATTTTCTCTAAATCACAATAACTGTATCCATGGAATGTTCTCTAGAAAATGTCATCTTTTTTTAAACACCATGCACATTTTTAAGCAAT
Source organism: Drymodes brunneopygia (assembly GCA_013400955.1). Classification (NCBI taxonomy): domain Eukaryota; kingdom Metazoa; phylum Chordata; class Aves; order Passeriformes; family Petroicidae; genus Drymodes; species Drymodes brunneopygia. The sequence continues at coordinate 207,057 of VZTZ01025995.1, read as the reverse complement.
TGTAACCCAAAATATCCCAACCTAAAACAATCTAACAATGTTCAGATTAAAAAATTTACGTCTCAGATCAGATTTTAAAAAGATAAGTCTTTATCAAAAGAGCTGTAATGATAACAAATTACATGTTAAGGCTAAACTGGTTTTGTTTTGTTTTTTGTTTTTGTTTTTAAGAAACACATTTAAAGACCATTTCTCTCGTGGCTCTGCATTATGAACTGTACTTACAGATGACAGTGCAGTGAACATAATGTTCAGTCCTACAGTCAGGATGCAGTTGCTCCTTCCCACTCCACAAGATACTGCACCTTTCCATCAAGTGTCACCCGACGAGCCAACACACGGTATTTTTCCCCACAAGCTATTCTACCTGCTGCACCAAAATAACTAGTGATGGAGTTCTTCAGATGATTGAGCTGTAACTCCTGATCTGCTAAGTTGTTAAGTATCTCTGTATTGAGTTCATCATACTGGTAGTCTTCCTTGCTCTCATCATCTTTTACAATTTCTGAATTTTGAGTCTGGAGTGCTTTTCGTGGAAAGCGGCCTCTCCTCCTCAAATGTGGTATTGCAGCAGGCCAAGTTCTTCCTGTACGAGTCCTTTTTCTCGAGTCAGATAAACTGTTGAAAATAAAACCCCACAGCATTAACTCCAAGGGAATTCAAAATGTATGCTGTATCATCAGTTATTCCCATGCCACTCATGTAAAGATTTTTGTTGTTTTTCACTCAAAAAATACTTATTACCTACAGATGGGTAAATGTAAGTATGACACCTAGGTAACAATTTCAGAACTCTAAATTAAACATGGGCTTTTTGAAAACTGACTATTTATATCAGTAATGTACACAAAAGTGACTCATGAAAGCACTTAATAGCATGAACCAGAAAGGGGAGACAAAATAGTAGAACCCATGTACGTCAATAAAAGAGAAATTTATATTTGCTGAACTTGAGAGAGGGAAAAGTTCAAGAAGCAATTTACTTGCAGGAAGGTTGACTGCAGTTAATTTATCTATAAACACCATGCCAAAACTTTTTCATGCTCTACTGACTGTACAAAATTACAGCATATTTAGTATTTTATAAAATGATTACACAAATTGACAAAAACAAAAGTTGCTAAAATTAATTCAGAGTGCACATCAGTTCTTTTGTGACCATCAGTAGAAAACCAAGCTCAGCAAATGTTTATGCAGTTTAATTCTTTTCAGTAAATGTCACTTACCACATATTTTACATCAAAAACAACAGTTAGTGAGCACCAAAAAATCCTTTTCCTGTGAGTTGTAAGCAGAACTATTAAAGAGTAATTTTCACTCATCCTATTTCTTTATATTTCCCCATGCAATTTATAGTTCTACTCTGAGAAAATTTTATTAAAATAAAAACACTGCAAATCTTGATCTTTAGAGCAAATAGAGTAACTGAGTAGTTACCTATAATGTCTGGAAATGCTAGATGAGGTAGTTTCTTTCATACTGGCAGCACCTGTGGATTCCACATCTGAGGTATTGGATGAATGTGCAGCTCCATCAGATTTCCTGTTTTGCAAGAGAACAGGTTTGCCATGTAATAAAATAATCTTATACTAAAAACTGAGCTGACATTTCAGAAATGAACAGATAAGTTACATGGTGCTACAATTTTTTATGGGAAGGTTTGTTTTTTTTTAATTTACCCAACAGTGCAGGGTAATTCCAAGGCTGGGTTCTCCATCACTGGAACTGGTTCATTATCCTAAGGGGGAAAAAAAAAGTACTTCAACTTAAATTTTGGTTTTTTCAATTGATTTTATTTGAGAGCAAGTGGGGGAATATAAATTCATATTAACTTGTTATGTTTTTCTTCAACATTTATGATGCAGTTAGAAGGAAGGGAGGAAGGGGAAAGAAATATCCTTACCAGAGGAGATGACTCTGGAGTTTTGTGAATCATTTTTCTTGTATAGGGACCAGGTGGACGACCTACTGATTTTTTTTTCCCCTTTCTTTCTATACCATTACTTAATTCCCTAGAAGAAAATTTGTATTTTATTCTGTATTACTGATGATAATTTTCATTGAATACATATTTTCCTTTGGCAATGAATATACAATTAGATATTTATTTCTAAAACATTGTATTAAATGAGGTGACTCTGGCAAATCAAAATTTGTAGGTACAAAGCTACATGGTTTTGTCTTTATAATAACATCAACAGATTCAAGGTATTTCTAGGGACATTACTGACTCCCAAATGTTGAAGAGGAATGAACAAGTGTTAAACATAATTTATTAATAAGATCACTGGGTGAAAAAAATGGCACATTTACCAATACAAGTTACTATTTCACAACATACTTCCTATTGAGAATTCTGGTTGGATTATTGCCTAAGAGATCCAGTAAGGCAAAAAGTTTTGTTTCCCAAATGACAGCAAACTTGGGATATTTTCTATTGTTCTTACTGCTAAATTTCATGTTGATTTTCAGAAGAATCCTGATAGAAAGTCAACTACATTTGTTCTAAGACCTTGTTCTCACAAATAATCTGCCTTAACAATTATTTTAAAAAATTAAAACATTCTACAAAGAAAAGGCCTTTTTTGTCGGCATCAAAAAAACCCCGAAGTAGCCCCAATTAACCATGGCTAGAATGACTGGGTTATTTTACCTCACATCAGGGATTGGTTTAGATGATTTTCTGCCTTTAATTTTGAACTCATGAGAAGTTCCTTCTGGCTCTTTATCAGCCTTTAAAGCAGCATTCGGCGGCACAGGAGGAACTCGAATTCTCAAGCCAAACAAATGCTTCTTTTTCTTTATTTCTTTTCCAGACATAAACCTAGATGATGTTAAATTAATTGTTATAATTTTGATCCCAGGGAAAGCAACTTTTAAAATAGTATGGTACATGCAAAATAAAACTATGCAAAGAGAATATTCATTCAAATGCTATTTTACTCCCCTCTTTACCCTACACAATCCTCCCGCTCCCTCTCTAAAACAGAATGTGAAGTGGAAAGAGGATGGAAATTAAAACAACTCTTTCTCTTGGTCTCAGTTCTAATCAAAATAGTTATGTAATGTTATAGTTTGAAATAGAAACATTATTTAAAACTTAAAATGTTATCTACAGCCAGAGTTACTATCACATAGACTGAAGACTGTAACCTAGGTAGATTAAATAGGCAACCAACATTGAAAACAAGAAGTACCAATAACTTACATAGTCTTGTAATCATTTAATGCCTCCAGGACATGCTCATATCTTTCAGATTTTGGTGTGTCTGCCAGCTGTAAAGTATCAAGAAATCATTTAACCTTCAAAATCTTTAGTAATAGAAAGATTCCAACTACTCTGAGACATTGTAACTACAGATTTGAATGTGAAGTATATTAACAAAATGTTAGCTGTGGTTGCATATTAACCGTAATTCCATATATGCTGTGATTTATATCCACAGAATTAATGCCAGGATCAAGCCCAGGACATAGAGTGAGTTTCACTTTTAAGAAGTACAAGAAAAACATCTCAAAAACATTTAGTACAATGAGGGAACGTAACACCAGATTGCCCTCCCAAGACTCCTAAAAAAAAATCTTCTGTATGTACTCCCAAATTAATTGAGATTGCAAACAGAGGATAACTATATAGGCAAAAGAACTTAATTATTTATGATATTTTTAATCAAAATCCTGCCACAGGATCCAATTCACACTTTTTTAGTACTACTCAACTTGATACAAAAAAATTAAGGAAAACACCGAGAAAAATGAATAGAATTAAAAAAGCCCCACACCAGTAGATCTATTTTCAGGCCCCTTTTGCTAAGACCCAGTCTAACCTTCCTCCTTTCACCAAAGCCTGTAGTAACTAGTCCCTATCAAGCTTTCAAAACATGGAATTTCTCTCTGAAGAATTGCATAAAGAACTACAGAGAAAAGCAGAACCAGTATGGTGATGCCTAAAAAGTGGACACAATATTTATGTACCAGAATATAAAATTGGATTGTTTACATATTTATACATCTACTTCTCAATTCCAGCAAAATTACATTATTTCCAGTTGCCATGCCAAAACTTGTAAATTCATCTTTATTTGTAGAACTGACAGCAGTTTATAAGTTTTACTATTAATATGAATACTAAAAACCAGACTGTACACTTGCAGTTTAAAGAAACCCAACAAAGATCAGATAATTTCTAAAGAAAACAACTCTCACCAAACAAGAGAGAAAAGGTCAAAGAATTCAACATGTTAACAGCTAAATAAGTGAGTATATAAACTCATAAACCCCAAGCTTTTAACATGATTTTTGGCAAGACTGACAGTCTACCTGACTACCAAGGTTAACAGAAGTGTTCAAGTGGTTTTAGCCAGACAAAGTAACAATTGGTCTTCCGTCTTCACCATCTGAATTCCACACAATCCATTGCTATCTAGAGGCCTTGCAACTCTGTAGCACTAAACTACAGAAAACTGCCACATTTATTGCTTTTAAATAAAATGTAAAAACTACTGGCTTAGGAACTCTGACAACTCCACTATTTACTACTGTCTTACCTACAGCAAAAACCCTTTTCCTCTTACTCAAGTATGAATAGGTAGAGAAGGAAACTAAAGTGTCATTTTTAACAGTGGCAATTTAAGGAGGTTACAAAACCCCTAGAACCATTATACTGTACATGTCAATTATTTCTGTGGCAAATTTCTGTTTCCCTCATTAACCAAAGTTAATCAGATTTTTCAGGATAATCTTTGCCACCTTCATGAGAGACATTTAAAATCTTTTTAATCTTTAAATTCCAAGCTCAATATTTTATATGATTTGGGTAAAAGATGCCATACATATGAAAGTAAACCAGATATGTATTCATGACAGTAATTTTTAGTAATGCTTTCGTGTTTGCTTTACTTTCTAACAAACGATTGACACAGTTTAAAATATGTATGTTTAGACAATTTTCCATTATTTATGAAAAACAGTTACTCATTTAAACCAAGAACATACACTTGGTTCTCAAATTGTGTAGGCTAGCAAAAATGGACTACAGATGCATGAATTTAATGAAGTATAAAAGTAGGATGTACTCGTAACTAGAAAATTTCAACCCATTACATGCCATGTATTAAAAAACCTTCAAAACCCTAAACAATTTTTATGCACAAAAAAAAAAGGCCTTATTCTACTAACAGAATGCCAATTTGTACTTAAGTCATAAATTTTTGCATCTAACCTCATATGCAGAAACAAAACTCAACACTGGTCCTCTTAGTTAAATATAAAGTCAATCTGCTTGACTAAATGGATTTCCTTTAATGCTAAGATAAATGCCCAGTAATCAAAGAGCAGAAAAAATAACTAGTATAGTAATGAACTAAAACCAAAATGCCATGACAAGTAGCTAAATCCCACTGGAAAAGGATCAAAACAATTTTTAGACCTGGACACAAACTGACCACCCCCATTGTATGAGCTAGGAAGGAAAGAGGAAAATTTGAGTACAATATTTAACACGTAATAATGTGTTACACCTTAAAGACTTTGAATGTGGTCTTCACATGCAATATACTCTGCATTCAATTCTGCATTTCGATTTTCAGGTCAGGGCACATGAAAATATCAAAGTAGTAAAACATTTATGAAATTAAAAGAAAATGTAGATATGTAACAGAACAGTTAAGTAATGAAAAGTTGCCATGCGAGTATTAGTTGCATAGATCACTTGAATAAATTTTACGGTTTCAAAAAATGTGTACCGCTTAAAGAGCATTTTATTTCTGCAAGGAAATTAAAAATCATGTCACTATTTGGGATTACCAGATTTTAAGGTACTAAAGGAATTAACATCCAGAGTAAAACAGTTCATAGGTTGTCAACTCTCAGGACATATGTACGCACTATGATTTAAAAACAAGAAAGGGTATTCTACTTACTTACCTCACCAGGATGCAATCTATCCCAGTTTTCATTAATGTAGGCCATAAGTTCAAGCTCCGAATCAAAATATTTCTTTTTATGAATAACACTTAGGTTGTAAAGGCATAGATGTGCTATATCTACCCTAGAATATTTGAATAAAAAAAAACAGAGAAAACAAGTATTTTTCTTCCAATTGCTTTCCTTTGAAACAATTTAGTAGAAAAGATATTAGCATTATACAGTTGGAGGAACACATAGCCCAACTTAAAACACTCAATCCAGACAACACTATGAAGCCCCCTGCAATTTCTCTTCAAGTGATTCTTTCTGGTTTGCATCTCACTTTCATTTCTGCTTCATCCCATCGTCGTGATATTTTTTTAAACTCCAAAACTGGTCTGGACCATGGGATTTGTAAGCAAGTCTGAATTCATACCTGAATGTATCAGTTCTGAATTCATGCAAGTATTTTGGTGAATTACCATTTAACAAGGTAGCTTCCACCATGTATTTGTTAGCACTAGGTATATATCCACTAAAATGGACAGAATTTCTATTACAGACTAGTTCCATTAAGACACCTCAAGGAAACTAGTATAACATGTATCATCAGGATGTGTACTCTGGTACTCACTACACTTTGCTTACATAATACAGCAGGATCCTAAACCTGCAAAAAACATTTAACTTAGATATTTCAATCTTCACATACACAACAAGTGAGTAGTTGCTTTTTACTTCACTCAATGATCCCAGGATTGAATCCCAAGAGCATGCAAACACAATATATCCCTACACTTAAGGATAAACTTTCAAAGAAATTTATCCCTGGTCATACACATGACAAAAATGACTTGTGAAACAGCTCAAGCTAACAAGTAAATTTACTTTTTAGCAAGGAGAACCAAAACACCAAAGAGAAAAGCAGAGCATGTATTAAACTCACCCTTTTTTTTAATTCATACTTACCATCTCAAGGGTAAACGTTTGAGGTATTCTGGTCCAGAACTGCAAACTGAGCAAATGAATGTATAAAACCTAAAAATATATACATATGTATATGTACATGTGTCTGGGTTGTGGGTGTCCATACACACACACAGTGTTTTAACACCCTGATTATGAAAAAAATGCAAGTTAAGCAAGCTAGAAACTCAGCCATATAGTATTTTTGAGTCCCTTTATTCTTTATCTTACTTTAGCACCTTCTGTAATCTGTGCTGATACCTACTGGGCCAGATACAAGATACTGCTTCAATTTTATCCTGCTACTACCGTTTCATTCTGCCTGAGAAAGTCCCTCAACCTGTGATGGTATCAGTTGAAGATGCTCTGTAATGTCCACAGCACAATCTCTCAAATGCAAAAACCTGTGCCCCAGTGTAAATATGCATTTTAAGGACCCATACATTCCTGGGTCCTAACTCATTTCCTTCATACAAACATTCCAGAAAAACTCCCATATAAAATTGTAAGAAATAATGAAAGAAATGCTCTTTGATTCTCTTCTCCAGTTTCCTCTTTCATCTCCTTCAAGTGCTCCAAGTTCCTCTTAAAATAAAAGCACAGACCAGCACTCTTTAATTTCTTTTTGTCCTAACTCCTCACACATGAGCAGAGGATCTAGAGTTGCATCTATAGTATGAAGGATTTCCACACAAAGTGAAGTCAGTAACAGCTGGAATCCAACTCTCCATTGGTCACCCCTCTACCACCCACCACCACTGCATCCCCCATTTAACTGAGATGAAGAACTGCATTTTCCTGGCACCTGAGCACAGGCTGTCTTGTGTATGAACTTCTAATCAAAACTCAACCCCTTTTCGAAAAACACTGCTGTCCTATGGATGACCTAATAAAAGCTCATATGTGAGACTTCCCTCACATTTTAAATACAGACAACCATAAAAGTACAGCTTAATTTTCTTACCTGTCACCAAAAAGCATTGGCTTTTGGAGGCACTGCACACAAGCCTCATGAAACCACTGTTTACATTTGCAGCACTGCAACATCTTTAGATACCAGCTTCAACAACAGAAAGAGACACAAGATGTGTTAAAGTTACTGCAAATTGTTTCTTCAGCATGTTTAAATTAAATAGGAAGAGATCTTTTGACCCAAACTAATTTTCACAGTTTATAAAACAGTCATCTCTAGGGATATTTCAGTAACATTTAGTTCCATAATGAATTACTAGAAAAGACAGACTATGAATAATAAAAGATAGCCTAGTAAAAGAATTAATTAAGTTACTAAATTAGGAAAAAACCCCATTTAATTTACTCTGACAACCACCTTTTAATCCTCAGTAAGAATTCAGGAACTCCATACAAGCTCCTTCTGACATACCAGATCAGCTTCCTTTTTATTTCCTAAAGCACAGCACAACTGCATTAAGTCACAAACATTTGTTCTGGGGATCCAACTACTTGATTCCTCAAATGAAACATCAAAGTTTACACCTTTTCCTTTTTCAGCTTCTCCCTTGAGAAAAGGAACCATGCAAAACCAACAGCAACGTTTGTTTAAGTCTCAAACCAGAGCACTGTTCTGTGTATATGTACTCAAAAACTTAGCTTTTTTGTGGGACTCTTTACTTGCCTTGACCTCAAACCTTCAATGCTATCTTACTCCTTCACTCATTCATGTAGACACCATGAATGAGAGTATTCATCTCTACCTGTTTAACAAGTCCTCTTTCTGCCTTTCTCGTAAAAAAGAACCAGCAGAGGACTCTGTAATGCCATAAGAGGGAAAACAAAAAATCTTTCCCCTGCCTGTGACTGAAAACCAGGATATGATGTTATGGTAGAATCAGACAGCTGACCATTCCAACAAAATTTAATAAACTAATCTCTAGGTACATTTGTTTTTGTGACTTATGACAGAGCTGAGTAAACATCAGAAAAATACTGCCTAGAACTGCAAGATCATCAACAAACAATTCCATCCAAACTCAACACATCAACAGTAATGACACAAAAAAAAAATTCTGGCTTATTATAGAATGTACTGTGATGATCTGTGATCGTCCCATGACAAAATTAAAACAAACCAAAATATTTTATGGGAGAAGAAAAGAAATTAATATATTTCCCACTGTGAGACACTTAAAAATGTATAGAGAACTCAAAATCCCACTTTGCATCCAGTTTCTGATATGTACACACAATCGAAACAGAAACTAACAAGTTCACAAGGAAGTCCACAAGAAAAGAGTCGCAGTTTGCAGCTGCAATAGAGAAAAGTTCTTAGATATTATCCATTTACTTACTCTCCAGGTCCTCCACAATAGCAGTAACACTGCTGGACATTGGTTTTATGACCTGCATCCCACTCAAGGTCTGTTGCATTATATGGTAACGTTTGTTTCATGACTTGCAGTGCTTTGGCATTTGGTCCTTTCTTAAGCGCACCACCTCTCTGGGCCAAAAGAAATACATTAGTTTACAAAAAACAGTAACATATTTCTGAAACTTTCAACACTTTTAATTTGATTGTAGACAAGTTTTTGTAACTTTCAAGTCAAATACTTCCAGGTGCATTTATGTTTTAATACTAACATGTTTCTTTAAAGTGAAACATCGTCAATTTCTAAAACTAGCATTATTTCTCAACATACAAAACTTGCATTCAGATCAAAGATTAAAAAAAAAAAAGCCGTATCTTTTTATTGTTTCAATTTCAAAAACAAAGATGCATGCAATTTGAAATGCATTAACTTTTTTTTTCTAGAAACACACCTTTGTTGTTGTTGCAAAGACACACTGTCGACAGAGCCATTTATCATCTGAATCAATCACGCTAGAATCAATATTTGGTGTGTGACACAGCTGATGGTAACCTGTATGAAAAATGATCAGCCAAACTGTAATTCAAACAACAAAAGAAGCTTACACGGAATTAACTATAAATAACGCAACTTATAAGGAATTATCCATCATTAAGTGCCAAAAACCTGAACAAAATGATTGGTAATACATTCAAAATGGTCTTTTAAATTTTCTTAGTAGAAAAAAATAATCTTGACTTACAGAACAGGTGTTAGTCACTTTAACATGGATTATCATCTTTCACTGAGCTGTTAATAGCCACTAAGGGCTACAAAATTTAAGATCAGTTGAGCAGTCAGTCATAGCCGGGCAAATATCCTCCTTTGTGAAACAAATCAAAACATCTTTTAAAATGCAGTAAATAGAAAAAAATCTAGTTACCTTGCCCACATTTATCACATATAACCATTTCATTTGGTGCTTCTGAATACTCTTCCTGACATATTGTACAGACCATTTCCCCACTCTCAGTGGCTCCTAGACAAAGATGAGATTGTGATTTTTTTCAGATTATAATTGCAGTTGGAACAGTTCCCATATGTATAGCCTTCTTCATAATTTCACCTAGAGATGCATGCATTGCAGAAACACATTGCTACAGTGCCAAACTTCTTAATAAGAACATATTCAGACATTTTGTACAGACTGTTGCAAGTATTTGTATCACTTATGATAAGCTATCAGATATTTATAGGCTTTATATTGCCTACTGACTATGCAGTCCACAACATCAACAATAAAAATTCAGTAACTGAATGAAGAACATAAATTTAGGCTAAAAATACCTATAAATAAATACTATCTGGACAACTCATAGATCTTTTATATTTATATTACTTTGTGTTTCTTTCCATGCAAATACATACACACTTTGCATACCTTTTTGTCAGATCTGCCAAAGCTCCTCTAAACTCCAACATTACTACAGTTATTACTACTTATACATATCTGCCAGCACACAAAAGGACACAGTTAAAGTAGAGGTAAGAGAAAAAAGTAAGTTTGCAAACTGGAAACAAAACTACATCTTGCTCCATTTATACCACATACCAATGGAACAGCTGATTAAAATACAAGCTTCTTAATTACAGAATATTCTGAGTTGGAAGGGACCCATAAGGATCAGCAACTTGAAATTTTCTCATACTCATTCATTAAATTTTGATAGCTACGATAAATGAATCGGAGATCGTAAAATAGTACTACACTGAAGCAGAACAGGATTTTTTACAAGCTTCAAGAAATAAAGCAGTTGATTTTTTGCTATTACAAATACAAAGCTTCTCCTTTAAAGAGGCAGTGTTTAGCTTAAACATCAAGAATCAACAAGAGCCAGAGCAGATTTCCATTGGTTTTGTACAAGGAGAAAGTCATAACTGATTTTCAGAAGAAATTAATCATCCATGCTTCATTAGCACTAGGTTATAAAAACCTTAACTACTATCAAAATTACTGAAAACCAAAAAGGTATTATACAATAGGTGCCTCACTTGATAACTACACGTTTCTTTGTATCACATGAATACTCCAAAACCTGTAATGATTTCTTATGTGCAAAAGTTCTGGTGTTATTTTTAAATCTCAAAACCCTGTTAAACATAAGATTTACCAAGTTTTAGTTTCTTTCCGTATCATGCTGTTTCAAGCAAAAACAGTACAAAGAACAAACTTGGTGTAAATTAGGGCCTGAAGTTTTCTGTTAAGGCAGAGAATATAATCTACCCTCACCCAAACAAACTCAAAAGTGATTATTTTTAGAAGTCTTCTCCACCTCACACGTGTGAAAACGAACAAACAAAAAAAGGCCCAAAACAAAACAGTAACTTCAATGGCAGAGTTGTTCGAAAATATTTTTTTCTTATTTGCATAATTTTTGATCCTGGATCACATTAAATTATGTCACCTTTTAGAACAAAAGAATATAATATAATCATGTTTTTTAACAGGTAACAGTAATTTAAACAAATAAGATACCAAACAATGACTACTTCATAGAAGTTCTTGCCTGTTTGTATGTCCTTCCAGAGAACCCAGGATTTGGAACTGTCTTCAAATATAATGAAGCAGTTCTGTTTCAGTTTGTTTATCTGAAAGACAGAAATACAATGGAAGCCATGAGTAAAAGCACCAAACAGAAGAATGTGTTTAATATTACATAAGTGAGACAATAATACTGCAATTTTCAACAATATGCAATACTTTAGGACTTCAGTGAAGTTAAAAAATGTGTTTACCTTTTTGATAGTTCCAAGGTAAAACAAGCCATCTGACCATCTAGCTAGGACATCCTGACCTTCCTCAAATTTACAAAGTGGTTTTTTGGCTTTCTGTCCATCACGAATTGACAGCTTGGCCAGAGATGCTGAGCTCTTATGGCTGCGATGTAAAGGAGACCGCTTATGGACCAGTGAATTACCCACCGCTGTGGAGTCTCTGAGGGAAAGGAGGCAAGAGAAGAGGGAACCAGAATGAGGTTAAAGGAACCGTGCATTGGAAATACCAATATAACTCCAGAACTTCAGGTAACAAAAGACCTGCATGTCTTTTCTGACTTTACACACCTTTAGCAGCGGTGCCTCTGCTGCTATACAAGCATACAAAATCTGAAAGGGATAAGTTTGTAAAAGAGAAGTGTTCTATGAAATCAACTAATATAAATCAGGATGGGGACGCACAAACTTCCCAGCTCAGAGACTCTTCATAAAATCACCAGAAGCATTGAAAAACACATCAAAAACATTCAATACAGGATTATTTATGCAAAACTCAAATCACTGCTCATTTTCTAAAATTCCAAGGAAGCTAAAAAGGTCCTAAGCCAATTCTATCTGCATTATCTTGGTAGGGAGAGTACAGGTTGAGCATTATGCTGGCTCAAGTAAATACTGAAGTACCTCCAACACAGAATCATGCAATGCCACTAAGCAGAGCTGTAGAGCTTTCCAGCACAGGAAGAATTTCTACATGTTAAATTTCTTACATAAAATAAATTTTCCTCTCTGTTAGAGTGGAAAATAAGGAAGAAAAAACAACAGACCTAGCAACCTTTCTTCATACAGGAAATCAACAATTTTAAGTTATTTGTATCAATAAGCATTTTTCCTCATATATTCCACAATATATAGTCTATTTATATGTAAGTGTGAATATGCTTTTATGTCAGACTAGCTGTCAAACACTACACTTCAGTTAAAGCAGTAAAACACAGAAAATTATAAAACAGGACCAGACAGTGCACAAGGAAGAAATTCATAAGTAACATGCAGAACTTGAGACCATGTAATAAAGCTACCATTTGTATATCCAAATATATTTTCTCTAGGAACTACATGTACGTGTAACTAGGGATCAGGGAATTAAATAGGATACAGTCAATTGAAGAGCAGTTTCATCTCACTCAAGATATCTCAGGTACATTATCAGCACCAGAAACATTTGATTTAATCTCAAAGCACCAACAAAAGCAGTAAACTAATCAGTGTCCCATACAGTTTGAGAATTGTTATATAGATATTTGAGAAGTTGCTCTACAGCTTCAAAGAGAAAGCAATCTTTTTTCTTCAGAATTTACTATTCACATTTAATATGACAATAAAACTGGAAAGGTAATGGCTTAAAATACCATATGAAACAGTTTAAACCAAGAAGGTTAGGCACAAGAAAATCAGCTGCTTTAAGTGTATTTCTAATCAATGTGGCATTTAACAATGGCACGGTAGTAAGAGCAGCTATAATGGGCCTCTTGCATCCACATGCACAACTTAGTCACCAATTTAAGCCCTGCTTGATCCCAAACACAGAAATATTCAGATGGGTGACTATAGAAGACCAGAGGAAAAAAAAAAAATCCTTTGGCTTGTTTCACAGCTGGCACCTTGTCACTTCATCTGACATTCTTCACCACTGCATCAGAAAATTAAACTGTCATTTCCCATCTTCTCTCTTCACGGTGCAGTAACAATGTTCAGACCCACCACCCAGCCAGATTCCCCAGATAAAGAATCTTACCAACTCTGCTGCTTCTTACACAAAAGCTGATTCAAGTTACCTCTACTTTTCCTCAGTTCTACTTTAACCTCTGATAAATGGGACAGGATATATGCAGCGTTCAAAACAGGTTTACAATAATACAGTAAAAGCATGGCAGCCCAGAACACTTATTTTTTGCTTTTTCAGCACTAACATCTGGTTTACAACTGGTTTGACAGAACTACTCTCAGAGAGGCTGAACGACTATCTTTCCAAATTCTTTCTGGGGTTTAAGACCCTAAAAAAAGCTAGATTAGTCTAGCTAAGCTAGCCTAGAAATAGGTAGCTATTCCTGCTACAAGGGAGCAATGTTTGCTCTTTTTTCCCAGTACTTGAAAAAAAAGTGTGAAAGATCTCATACCAAATACACAAATTCACACATAAACAGTACAGATTGTCACTTAAAAAACAACTGTGAGCTTTATACTAAAAGAAAGTCTTCAAAAGATTCTTTTAAGTACAAAAGTTTGTCTCACAGCTCCATTGAAATCACAACCAAAAAAAAGTGTGTATAATTTTCTGGCACAAAACACTTAAATTAATACATACATTCATTTATACAACAGCATAAATACACAATAGCAGCTTCAGGCCCTGAAGAACCTTGATGCACAGTAAAGATGTGAGCCAATAAACCAGACACTTCTCCATTGTCCACACTGCTCTCTTTGTGAGTGATGGCAGTGCTGAAGTGACAACTAAACAGCTCATGAAGCAGCTCCTGCTGTGGCAGTTTATGGTTTATCTCAGAGACTGAAAATAGGGTTAGTTATCACAATAGGCTGACAGTAACTTAACAGTTGCTTTCCACATGGATAGGAAGTTTCTCTCCAGGGAAACATTCCCTCAATGTTTTTGACTGAGATTAAGTAGGAAGAGCTACTGTTTTAACAAGTTGACTTTAATGAGCAGGACATAAATTACTTAAAGTAGGTGTCTCTGAAGTATCTTCTGGAAGCACTGCACAAGAAATGCCGTGCAGACCAGTGTAAAAGCTACATGCGTAAAATGTTACTAACTTGCTCATCTGTCTTGTCACAGCTCTAACTGTTGTAGTGGAATGCCGAAGTCACACCTACCACTAAAATAAAACTTTTGTTGGAAGTTAAAATGCAAACTGAATTTCAAAACTGGCAAGCAAGAAGTTAAGGTTCCACATTAAAGGTTCCACATTTTCCAGCAAGTTGTTTTCCAGTTTTCCCTAAAGTTAGCTTCATAGCACCTTCCTACCATATAGTAACATGGTTACCAACAAAATTAGAAACCTTGAAATAACAATTTCCCCACCCTCTTAAACGCTTCTCTCCAAGAACTTATAATTGCACAGTAGCCAACAGACACGCTGTTTTCCAAAAAAATCTTATCCAACATAAAGACCTACTTTGTCTCATTTAACTTGCACAACCAAGCTACACTGTATGTCATACAGCATGTATGGCTTTACACCTATTACTCAATGTTAAATATGTTGTGCTGTGTTCTTACTCTAGCACTTAAACGCAAAACCAAAGTATTTATATACTTATCAAATCTTTCAGAAGTTAGTGGCAGTGGTCAGTAAAATGTGTCTGCATACTGATACATGTTTGAAAACAGAAATGCACTTCCACCTTTTCTTGAGAAGTTGATGTCATGAAGTACCAAAAATGCACACTGATTTTCACCTTGGAGTCTAGGTCATAGCCACAGACATTCTCAAGCAAGACAGGAAAAAGGATACCTTCTACTCATCTACTTAATGAATTAGTTTATAACATGTAGCAGGAGATTGTCATTGTCAACAGAAATGGCAAACTCCCTCCCAAAGTCAATTACCTAAATCAGTCTGATTTATGAACCAAAAGCAGTTACTAAGCCTCGCATTGTATTTATCAAAATTAGATTTGTTAGTTTTGAGTCACTTGTAACTCTAACCTCTTTACTAGCAGTTAGAAAATTTTGGTGTTCATTTGGTGCCTCTACTCCTCTATCTCTACAGCAATCCTATAGAAGGAAGAAGTGGAAAAAGCTGGGGGAAAAGATGTGAAGAGGTTGGAGGACTAAAAAGACTGAGCATTCTTGTTTCCAAGTATCTTTTTCTTAAGATCATTCATACTCCTGTACTCCTTCAGTTTCAAGAACTGCTGTGAAAAAACCTCTGTTAAGAAAAACTCCCTTGACATGTTTGTTTCTTTTTTTCCCCCAGCCATTTCAGTTCGCTGATCTGTTTCACAGAATGATTTGTAAGCACAACCGAATAAATGCAAACAAGCAACTTGGGACACAAACTCCCTCAGTTGGCACTGCCAGACTGCATGACTGAACTATAGTCAGGTTCACTGACAATCCATACAATTTCAGGAAACCTTTCCAGAAAGGCTGTCTGATTCACAAATGCTGCAACAGTAACAGATGATAGCTACCCTAAGAGCACAGATAGCTTTTGGAAGTATTCAAGATACAAAGTTTTAACAACAAAGTGAGCAAAGGTCATTAGGAGAAGATTTTAATCCACTGAGAAAACTCGAAGTGGGACAAATAGCTCATTTATTCCCAGTAAAAATAAATCACAGCGAAGGAATGAGGACTTCAAAGAGTTATCAGAAGGTAATTCAGACTAGAAATACCACAGAGCATTCTACCAAGACAATGCACAGAGGTTTAGGATCTACCTCAAAACTGGAAATATGGTATCCCACAGGAAAGAAAAATATAGTGAAAGAACTTAAGATAACTACAGATAATCATTTCAGATTCTGGAAGTATGATGTTATTGCTGATTAGTCACATTATTTTGGTCTGAAGTTCCAAACTAGCATTTTATTACCCGTTATTAGAGAAAACTGAACAATGAAGAAGCTGTAAGATATTGTACAATACCAGCAGTCTGTTCTTCTCTCCTTAAAACAGGAGAGTTGACCTTCACATGGAGTGAGGGGAGTGGAGGTCTAGCAAGGGCTCAGAACACACAAAACTCATGGCAGTTTCACACATGGCTTATCCAATACAGAGCTTGCTCCCTGCCTAGCAGCTCTGGAATGACAACCTGGCTCCTCCATTAGCTTTCTATTCAGTTTTCTTTCCTTTAATATGGATCCACTGACTGATATTTAAAACAAATTAAAGAACCTCACAGAGAGATCTGATAACTAAACAAGCTGGGTAAGCAAGAAGTGCTCACAGCTAGAAGGCAGCAGAAAAGGCAAATTAATCTTGTCTGAGAGTAATAATCTTAGCTTGTTCACCCAGCTTCACACAATCAAGCTAAAGCCACATGTCCAACATTGCCTGTGACTAGGATCTAGCACCTATGTTAACAGCTGGAGAGATGTTGGATCCTAGCCACATTTCTTCCTTTCAGCTTCTCCACTATTTATGAGATCTCACACCAACCATTACCTGTTCACTGTGGTAAACATACTTTCCTTCCCCAAATAAAGAGATTCTACTGAGCCAAGAAGACAGTCAAAATTAACAGGATGACAAGTCAAACATAAGTTACCTTTCTCCACCCAACCCAGTTCCAAACTTCAGAGCAAGTTCATTTAACTGATAACAAAAAAGAAAAAAAATCACTTTGCTTTTCATAATACCAACATTATTGCAACAGTCAACTTTTCAGTTATACATAAACAAGCCATTATATTAGTACATTGCCATTAACTTCTATTAAGCAAAGGATCAAGTACAAATCCAGATTATAGTCTATCCTCTACACTACTTCATTGGCTGAAATGAGTATTGCTTTTCCAAAGTGCCGTATCATACAACATCTACAAAACACACTTGAAGCCCCTTATGTTTACATTATTTTGCATGCTGGTACAATCAAAAGCCAACAGTACCAAAGAAGGGCAAAGGAACTCTAATCTTGGCATCCCTCAGTCTAGAAAAACAGATTCTCAAAATTACTTTCTGTTTTAAGCATTGTTTAGGATAATACAATAATTCAGGGCAGAAAGGTTCTCAGGAATTCTCCAGTCCTGTTCAGCATAGCATCAGCCATGAGGCCAAACCAGGTGGCCACACTAGCACCCTGGACCCCTATTTCACTGCTGAGCTGCCACCCTGGGGAGGGGGGATGTTCCCTCCCCCATCAGAACCTCTCTTATTCCAATGTAGGCATGTTACCTCTTGTCCTCCTGCCATGCACTGCTGGGAAGAGACTAATTGCATCACACTAGTTTTCTCATAGGAGGTGGAAGGCCACAGTTATGTCTCCCTGAAGCTGAATGAATCTGGCTCGCTAAGGCCTCTCACACAGGACAAGTGCTCCAGCCTCTGACTGTCTTGGTGGCCCTATACCAAACTCATCTAGCTTGATATCTCTTGCAGCGGCAGCACAAAAACACAGCCTTCTATCAAGATGCTGTCTGACAAGTTTTGTGTAGAAGGAAATAATCACTTCCCCTCAGCCTTTGACTTCTGTTAAAATAGCCCAGGATACCACTTGCCTTAGCTCACAGGACACAGTGCTGGCTTGTATTCTGCTTTCTGTCAGTCAGATCCCCAGCCAATCTTGCAAAGTTGACCCCCAGCCAATCTTAGCCTGGGGTTCCTTCTTCAGATGCAGGAATTTGCTTTCTTAATCTGTTGAATTTCATGAAGTTCATGTTCAATCTCTTCCTTCAGCCTTGCTGAAACTGAGGTTGTACGAGGTTCTCCCCATGTTCAAAAACCCTGCCATTTTTAACACAGAAGGTGGTCAGGTTGTTCAGGCCATGACTTGTATCTTTAGTGACTCTTACTAGTCATCACCTTTCCATGTATGCAGAAACATCCTCCAGGAAAACATCATGACTTCCCTAATGACCAAGTGAAGCTAACCAGCCTGTGGTTCCCTGGGTTGAACTCTTAGCCCTTTCCAAGGATGGGTGTAATATGTGCAATTCTCTAACCATTATGGATTAGCCCTGTTCTCCACAACCTGTAATAGCATGGAATAACCCTACAAGAACACCACAGTTTCCTTTCTGCTCTTGAAAGCCGCCTAATTCCATGGGCCCACATGAGTCAAACGTGCAGCAAGCCATTCATACGCTACTCAAGCAAAGCTTAACAAATCCACCATTGGATGGAAGTTAAAATATCATTTAAGACAGAACAATTTTGTCCTACCAATGATTTCAGGGTAACGATTCTGTGTAAGCCACTCCTTGTCAATAAGATGAGAAATTGTAACTTGCTTATTCTCAGGTTTACCCAGTCAACCCTAATAATAGCCATGATGATCAAATGTGATTTCACATAATACATTACTATCCCAACTGGGCAGTTGGCTTTGGGGAAGGTTTTAATTCTTTGAAAGGGCCTTACATTTTGGTTATGATTTTTTTTTCTCTGAATTCTTCTGTCTGGTTAGACTCTTTGAGGAGCTCTCTATCACAGAATATCTTTTCATTAGTGAGTTTTTAAAGTAGATCCATGCTTTCAAAGGTATATACATCACATTACCTGACAAAAGTAGTAAATTTTGCTTCTAAGAAATAAAAAATTGCTAGTAAAACCTAAGTGAGGCCCTGCAGCCTATTCATCTGATTAGCAGTTAGGTCTATGAATCTGTTGCACATCAGAAAGAAGTCTAGCCAGAGGACTGAGGGGAAGTGACTATTTGTGACACAAAACTTGTTAGAGTGCATCCAGATGGAATACTGTGGTTTTGTTCTCTGACCCTGTGAAATATGACTGTCCTTAATAAGATTGATGCCTACTGTTAAGAGGTAGTCACCAGGACAAATGTACTCCCATGCTCATAATACCACATCATAATACCATAATCACTTGTAATTTTCTTTTTACTTGCTCACATTCTCCCTCAAGAAATCTTAAAATAACTAGAAGTGTTTAAATTCTATTTGATATAAATAGTGGAAGTATTAGTTTAAAAGATCATTACAGAACAACATAGTTCCGTACATATTTAGCACATAGGGAAATAGGACAGGGAAGTTGTGTACTGCAAGAGCCATTTGTTTGGAATCCATCACATGTTTGCACATGAAGGGAAGAAGGTACAGGGAGAAAACAATGGCACCAGGTCACAAGACACCTTTTCAGGTCAGAATTTCCCTTAATTGTATTGTCAGCACCTCTGTGCATACAGCAACTACCTTTTGGGTTTCTACAGTATGCAAATCCAGCACATGCAGCAACACACCTAAGAGACTGTGAGCACGCACCCTGGCAGTGAAAGAAATAACAGACGCCACGCTAAGTTGCTCTGGGAGAAGTGGGAAAGAAAAACCATTTCAGAGTTGACCAAAATCCCACAATGATAAGTTTTCTTCTTTAAGGTTAGTCTGCAAGAACAGCAACCTCCATAAGCATTTCACAGAATACTTAAAAAATGCTAAGAAAGTAAACAGGTCTAAAACATAAGTAAAGTAGCATTATCCTTGAAGATATTTAGTGAACGAAGTATGTCCAGACTCATCAGGAATGCTCTCATCATTCAAACTTCTCAAAGAAAGTTAAGCTTCTTGATTTCACTCCTCCATGGAGACTATCTCTCCAGCAATACCCGCAGTTTTATAATTCTTCTCCTGTTGTGTTTTGCTCAAAGACACACTTCCCCTCCATTTCCGGCAAGGAAGGCCTGTGAAGAAGGTGAAACCAGCTCTGCAGCAAGGCCAGCAGCTGGTCGCACAAAAATGCGGTCAATTCACAAACTCAGAGAAGATTCATATTGGCTTCTAGTCACATGTGCTTCTAGTCACATCTCCAAGCTTCCTCCTCCACAACTCACATGAGGAGCACAAAATATGCTTTAGGGCCTCTACATTAGTTCACATCCACCTCCAGGGAACACAGAAGTCCACTGTCTACTAGAAAATTAACTGGAACTTATTTGTTACAGCTGCTCTTCTCATAAATTTTACCTGATCTCCTGGTGCAGGGAAGGACAAACATAACTTCATAGTAACTATCAATAATAGCTCTTTCACCAATTAAATATATATATATACCCTGCTCATATTAAGTCATATGAGAAGCATCTACATCAGATTTTAATTTCTTTTCAGAACAGAAAAGGCAAGTCGTTGAGAAGCCATATACCTATATTTGACAAAATAAGGGTTAACTGTGGAAAACATTACTACATTATATTCTCAGTACAGATCCACATTTCACAGCTTGTAGCTCCTTGCAAAGACCCTTCTCATTTTCACTGTATTAAGCATTTCCTTTCATACTTTCAATCTTTGTTTTCTCTTATTTTCCTTGAAATGAAAAGCTATGAACTCATTAACCTGTATTCTAATAATACAGAAACTAAACATTTGTCCCCCTCTTTTAATCGCAAATGCTTTCAAATTAAATGTAATTTGAGCTCTCAAAAAAGGGACAAACATCACCAGGTTAACTTTTACTAACCTATGGATCAAAAGAAAGAAAACCAAGAGGGACACTGTTTTGTTCCTATCCCACACTTTTGGCAGTTTGAGTGTACATCATTGATCACATTTCCTTACACTAAGTCAGGAGAAAACTGTGCCATTACCCATTACTACGTTTGACCTTTTAAAGTTATGCTAAACTGGGCCTATCACAAATTCCAGAAACAACCACACTGCTACAGTGCTTTCCTGGCAGAGCCTTCCATTTAATTATGCAGGCCCTCTACTCCTAATAGCACCCTGATCCTTCATGGATGAACGGCAATCCCTCATATTTCAACGCTAATATCAGCGTCCAGAGCATCCAGCACAGAACCATATTGTTCTCTTTCACTAAAAGAGGTATCAGCCCACTCTTTCCACAGAATTCAATACCAAAAAAAAGAAAATGCATTACTGCACATCCCTTCAGCTAGCAACAGTTACCACATTTCAGTGGACTAAAAACCTACCGTGCATATTCAAATCGTCAAGCCTGACAAAAATTAAGAGGTGAGGCGTTGCAAAGAAACAAACACAAACCCCAAAAAAACCCCACACAAAAAAATCCCAAACAAACGAAAAAAAAAGAAACAAAAAAATCCCCAAAACAAAGTTCCCAACGAGCACCACTACCTCTTTGTGCTGCTCTCTTCGCACTCGAGCAAACGCAGCCTACTCGGACAATATCCTTAAAGGAGAAGATGAAAATACAGCTGGCGCGAGGCTGATGGCACCTCACGGCTGCAGCCCCCGGCCCCGCCGACCGGCCCGCTGGCTCCCTCCCTTTGTTTTGGTCACCGTAGAGCACCACTGACCCCTCACATTCGCTGCCAGCGGCCGCTCGGAGGGAGCTCCCTCCCCCTTTCCCCAAGGCCTCGGGGCCCCCCGCGCCGGAGCGGGCCCCTCGCAGCGCTCCCCGCCGCGCCGCTGGGATGCGNGCGGTGTCCGTGTGTCCGTGTGTCCCGGTGCCGGCGCGGGGGCGCCGCGGCGGAGGAACACGGGAGCAGCCGATATCTGACCGCTGCTGAACAAAGAGGGACTACTTTAGGCGTGCGCGCCCGGAGCGGATCTGTGCGCGGCGCCGGGGCTCGTTTTGGCTGTGCCGCTCATTGTTCCCGCCTCACCTGAGGGGTTGCGGCAGGGGTTGGGCTGCGCTGCTCCGCGGAACCCCCTCCGGGCCTCAGGGGGAAGCTCCCCACCTTGGTGGGCTTGGTCCTGCCATGTGGAGTGACCCTGGGTCCGCTTTCTTGTCTGGGTGGTTGGCGAGGCGAGGGCCAGCCCACGTACCGAGGCTGCTACGGGCGGCCCGGGAGCGGCGCGCTGGATAATGTGCTCCTCTGCACTGACAGCGGGATTCTGCCATTTTAGGAGATAAGCCTAGCCTCAGTTCCAGTTTTTAGCAGTAGCTGTATTAGCTAAGCTAATTGAACAGGCTGAACAGGGAGGTAATGGAGTCTCCCTCTGGATTCATTCAAAACCCACTAACAGTTCTCTAATTCCGGAAGTATCTTTTTGTTTTCCATCATTGTGTTTTGCAGTTGTGCAGACTCCAGTACTGGGCCGGTCTCCGTGGCCCGCATGGTTAAGCATGGCAGTTGCCCAATACCGTGGTGATAAACACTATAAGGCTTGTCCTAACCATGCTGTGTGCAGCGCAGCACTGGAAGGCAAGTGCTCCCTGGATCACATCTCACCAACTGGTGTCACTCTCAGGAATGACTGAACTCAGAAGAATGGTTGGTGAATATAAGATTCCGATCTGTCTGCTGCTCAAACTGCCCAAGTTTTCAAGGCCCTCTTCCCTCTCAGGAAAAGCCTCTGAAACCAGGGAGGGAAGCCTGGGCAGAGCACTGGAGTGCAGCTTAATCTGGCCAATTCCTAGTTACATCAGAATAAAGCCGTATTTATGATCAAAATCCCTCGTTCAGAGTTGTTTTAAATACAAGGCTGGGGGAATAGCTCTCCCTTGGATGCCCTAACTAGACACTGTTCAGGAGTTGTGATGGTCTGCTAAAAACTGACTTGGACAACACAAAGGGCCCTGGTTGCTCTTCACAGATTTTCGCATACAGTGAACAGCAGTCAGGTACTGCTAGAGGCAAAGGGTCACCAGCAGGAGAAAAAAGAATTAGACTCAGTCTGAAGTATATCCACACACAAATTCTTGTTTTTAAATCATAGTGGTCTCACACAATGTGAGAACCGGTGTTCAGCTAAGTTAAAAAGCAAACTTTCTAGTCAGCAACTGAATAAACATCAATAATTGGCTACATCACAACTTCCTTTTTTAGTGTCATACTTGGAAGGTCTTACCAGCCTATTGTCCTGCTGTATCTTTAAAATTAATTTAATCAAAATTTGTCAAAGTAGAATCACTCACAATATAAATTGTTTGTTTCACCACTGGCTCCAAAACCCCCACAAACTCAACACAAAATTTTGCAACAAGGAAGGCACATGCCATCTCTACACTCCTTGTCCTTAAAATATTGTTCCCAGCTGGAGTTTGCAGAGCTTCATTGCAGAATTGCAGAGCTGCATGGCCCCATCCTACCCATAAAGCACCACTTGTCACAAAGCTAGGAGTGGCTGATGGAATGGCATTATGTGAAGGCAGCACAGAAACAAACTAGGAATCCCTACATTATAGAAGAATAATTAGGATTTGATAAATTGATTCATTTGCCATTACATGGATTGCATTAATTAGGCTGGAATGTACTCCCAGAGCTTGTTACCATTAGCCTTATTGCTAAAAAGAGCAGACTATGAGTATTTTACCACACCATAGCTTCCATGTAATTTTCCTTTAATATCCAAGAAGAACAATATGAGCTCATAGCCAAACACCAAAAAAACAATAATTTGAACTCTGTTTCCTTTAAACTCAGCTATTACTGGTAACTAGAAAGATTCCAAGCTCTATACCTCCCACAGAGACACCTCATCCCCCATCAACCCAATTTAGTAACTCATACTATAACATCCTTTTTGATCATTTTAGCAAGTCACTGGATTTTCTTCTGACAGGAAGCCCCTTTCTGTCGCCCTGCTTTTTGCAGGGTTTCATGATTTGTAACATTGTAACTGTAGTTTCCTATGCTTTTTGTAAACATGGTTCTTGTGTTTTTTTAACTGGTCAGGATTGTTTTGTACTTGTGGAATTGTTTTTCATTTTTTTCCCTGGTGTGGAGAAAGATGAATAACTATGTCTTTGTCCTGTAAACTTTTAGAGGTGTTAACCCTTCTCACTAATTCTTGCTTGTCTTTAGTAACATATGAAAATAGAAAAATAAAGAAGGGTGGCCCCTTTTGGTCGGTCCTACCTGGAGATTCAACTGCTGCTCTGAGACCGGCAGGTTTCTTCTGTTACCAGCTGTGCAACACCTTTCCTGAGCAGAGGCTATGTAGCTCCTACCCATCCGATCCATCTGCTAGATCAGGTAAATCAAATGGCGGAGGAGTACATAGACACAGGTGACTTCAGTTCAGTAACTTGTATTCCAGGACAAGAAATTTGTGCGTAAAGAGTAACATTCATTATTCCTCTGCACAGCCTTGCCAGATTATTACAGGGTTGGGAATCTTACTGGGAATGTGCAAATGCTCCTTTACAAATGGTTTTCAATTTAAAATGCTCCAACTGGCAAACCTGTATTTGCAGGAGGATCTTTGTTAACGGCTGACACAAGTGGGGCAAAAAAAATCAACAGCAATAGTAAAAATCACTGGGTTTAGCAATTTACAATGTTTACACAACTCTTTCTAGGATTCCCAGTACTGTACTATGAGATGTGTATGATTAAACTGTTTTGGAGCAAGTTAGAATCTTTGTTTTCTATTCAGTGCTGGTAGTAAGTAAAACAATTTTTTCTTCTGTTCATATTCGGCAAGACTGTATGTCATGCCTTTAGAAGGAACTTTTTTGACTTAGTTTCTTTTTTGTCCTCTGCTAATATCTCAAAAGTATTTCAAAATACAGCTTAAGCAATCATTCCTTGTGTTTTCAATTCCAGATGTATTATGTCTGTACTTTGAGGCACAGAGTGACCAAAGCCAAATTAAATTACTTTGTCTGCAATGTCAGTAAGGGCTTTCTTGTGCAGAAGTTTTGGAGGAAAAAAAAGACTTCCATTATCTGTCATATTCTGCTTAATAATGGATATGTTCAGCTTTATTCCACATCATCTTATAAATAGCTGTTTTTCAGAAAGAAGCTAAATAATAACAACCTAGCACTGTCTTTACCTCAGTTTACTTTTGCCCATATACTGTTAGGAAATCTCTTGCATAAAGACATGCATAAGAAAAGTATTGGATTTTAAAAATTGTATCTTGCCTTGCTGGCACAGCAGAGAAAAACTAAATTTCATCTTCAACATGTAAATTCCCTAGTACTCAGTAGAGAAGGATAAATTTGAAGAATCCGAACAATGGCATTTCCCTTAGCCCTTCTCTCAAATGTTAATGTATTTTTTGCAAGTTGGTGGTTTTTTTATACTTTAATTGCCCCAATGTCCACATAAATATTAAGCAAGCAAACCAAAACACACAAAAACAGAAAGTGTAAGTCAGCAGTGTGTGCAGATGAGAGCACCAACTGCTGCACAGTATTATTTGCCATTTGCTTATTGTATCACAGAACATAACATCAAAATGATACCCTTGAACAAGACAATACTGTGAGGCTTATCCTTGTACAGATGGTTGTCATGACCACAATTCAGCAAGGAGGGAAAATTAGATCCCAGGACATTTTCCCTGCATTGTTTAAGTGCAGAAACAGCAAGGAAGCTCATCTGGGATCTTCCTATCTTAAATCAAGATAAATATGGTACATCTATTTTTACATAAACATAATAATTAGTAAGACAATGCACATATGCTGCATTTATTAGGGCTCAACTCAGAACAGAATCTTCAATTTCAAAATTTAAAAAATAGGCAAGTGATAAGATATGAAGAATTTTGTATTGGTTGTCTTACAACTAGATAACAATTGTAGTAATTTGTCTCTCTTTATGCTAAAGATACAAAAATAGCACTGAAAACATTTTTAAATAGGCATCTTTAAAAATTTTTCTAGATAGACAAGAATATTAATAATTTCTCATCCTCACATAACAATAAAGAGGAAAGTAAAATAATATTACTGCTGGTGATGTTGGTCTTCACATAAACCCGTATTTTTTCTAGTACAAGTACTTTATAATTTCTTACCTTTTTTACCTTCTCAAAGATCAGGAAATCTTGAAAAAAACTTCTCTGTACTCTATCATCTTGTGAATGTCATGATCTTGCCTGATAGATCTTAAATCATAAATACTCTCCTAAATGTGTTCACTGTCATGTTTGACCCAATTTAGCCAGCCAAATTTTTTTTCTGTTGAATTCAGTGTATAGAAAAACAACGTATGTGCCCCACCAATCCTAAGCAATTATTTTATATTCTTAATATTTAAAACTCTGATAACTTCTGAGTTTTAAAACTCTGAGTATTGCAGTCCTGGTTTTTGTTATTAAGTCTCTAAAGCCCTTCTGCAACTCATATATTAAACAGCAATTACTGTGTGAGTTAGTATGTGATCTCTTTGCATCACAATCTATATTAGCCTTTGAACTAAGCTACATTTAGACTTGAAAATTATTAGAGGGTTGTTTACCTTTTAAAAAATAACATTTAGCAATGTTCTAATTGTTCTTTAAATCTTTCTCTGTCACTATTACTCAAAACACCAAAGACACTTTAAAAAAACCCAAAACAACCAACTCTGCCTGTTAGCTGTGCATCTAATAGCAGACACTTCAAATGCTTGAAAAAATTTCAAACAAACAAAAAAAAAAGCCTAAAAAGTCCTTTATGCTTCATTCACTTAAAATTTTGTTCCAGGTATGTAACCTTGCTGAAATTCGTTGTAAAACATAAGCCAAGATTTTGTATGACTGGGTGATCTTTGGTGGGTGGATAGATAGTTCTTCAAGTGCTCTATAGGTCATAATTCAAAGCACTTACAAGCTATTAAATGTTCACATCATTCTGCTATGAGCCCTTAGTTATTCCTATTTTGTAGTTCATACCCTGCCAGGGCCCAATTCTCTCTGTTTGCTGGAAGTAGCTGAACAAGAAGCAATCCCTCAGTTCTCACATGTGTAACAGTGCAGAAAAAAAACAGCTTGTAGACTGGGATACTCAAGGGTGGAATAGTAAGTGCTTGAGACACAGTGTTTCTACATTATTTGCAACATCTTTGAGTATGCTAGATAAGAACAGGAAAGGCTTTTATTGTGAGAGATTATGGCTCGCATCTATCTTAGTTATACTAACACTCTTTTTGTACCTGAAGACAGTGAGTGACAGGAGAAAAAAATAAGTGTTTGACTAAGTTTGGCCTTGCTGAGGGTGCTTATGTATGAGTTACTGTGTTTCTACTGCTAATACTGGTTTTTCTGTGTTGAAGACTTATCAGCAAATGTAGCAGTATTTTAGCTCCACAAAATAGCTGTGAGAGGACTGCAATTTATTACTACTCCAGCTAGTGGGAATTTTGTGAGGATGTGCAAGTGTGGTCTTAAGTAATATTTTTCTCCTTTTTCTTGTGAGACCAGTTCATAAAAATCTGAGCTCATTATTCAGAGGTGGAATTTAAGAAAGGCTTACTCTCTGCTCTGTGCCTGCACTGTCATTCTGCTGCTGTGGTCGTATAATTGCCTCCTTTCAGAAAACAAACAGCTGCCAAGGCTTGAAATTTTGGTTAATTGCTTGGATCAGAAAGAGATTCCAGTTCTCAAACTCCCTGAGAACTGAGTCATGCACCAGTGTGATGCATTCCTTCCCTTCCTCCCTACACACAGATTTGAAAGCAGTTACTGAAGCTCTAACTAGTGACTAAAGTTAAAATGCAGAGTCAGCATTTCAGAGCTAAAGCCTAAGCAAGCATTTTATTCTTTCACTTTAGCTCTGATCTGTAGATTTGCTAAATTAATTGCAGTCTCAAATATTTTACATTGTGATGGGCTGTATCATAACTCAGAGAGGACTGGAGCAGCATACCGTTTTACAATAAGGTTTTATCTGTCAGCATCTGTGCTCCTTTGTGGACTGTAAAAATGTCTGCTAGAGCAGAATTTCCAGCTCTTTTGTGGTTAAATTTTGTAGCAGTGCAGACTAGACTTACCTCTTAACTCTAAACTGACGTTAAAAAATGTTTAACAGCCCCTCAGGACACAGTTACATGGCAGAATATTGCCATTTCATCTGCGATGAAAAATCTGTTCTGGACATCAGTGTGGCTGGAGGGAGAATTAGTACAGCATTCCTTCTGCTCTCCCACCACCTGGAATGCAGTATGGGCCTTCAAACAAGCTTTCAGCAGGTCTGCCAAGTCCCACTCAAATGGAAAATCCCTCATTTCTCTTATTTTCTTTTCTTTTTTTTTTTTTTTCTACCTGAGAGCATCTCTTTATTTATGAAGATGGAGACAAAATACTTTTGAATAGTGCAGCATGACAGGACCCTACTAACATTTAGCGAGGGCTGAAGAGCTGTTTACAGTCCAGAAAATTCAGCTGTTGGGGCTGAAGATAAGGCAGTGGCCCCTTCTGCTGCCAGCCTGAGGGGGCTGCACAGAAAGAACCATAAGTGGCCCCAGGCTACACACCAGCCAAGTCATCAGTTGCATGCTTCATTCTTACACTGCTTGTGAAATAATGCTACTGTTACACTTGTTAACTTTGATATGCTTACTTAAAAGATGCAATCCAAGTATCATTGTTTCAGCTAATCCAAATGTAATAGCTATTGTCACACACATATTTGGATCACTCCACACTGATGTCATGTTCTCTCAGCCTGAAAACCCAGATTTTGTTCCAACATAGCATTGCTTATCTGCATTCAGCTAAAAAGAAGTATACAGAAACAGGATCAAAATGAGTTCTTATTACATCAGTCACTCATTTTCTATTTTGGCTTGTTTTGTACCAGCACTGAGTCACATCCATATCTGTACAGTCCTGACTCTATCCCTAAAATTTGGGGCTGCTGTG
Organism: Drymodes brunneopygia; assembly: GCA_013400955.1. Lineage (NCBI taxonomy): Eukaryota > Metazoa > Chordata > Aves > Passeriformes > Petroicidae > Drymodes > Drymodes brunneopygia. The sequence goes on along the minus strand of VZTZ01025995.1, from coordinate 177,883 downwards.
ACACAGATTTTTCCTTTTTGTTTCCCCTTGTGCTATGTTCTTTTGTGATGAATCTCTAAACATTAGTTAAATATCCAGTCATCCCCTCTGCCAGCTTTTGCATCAAGGTGGAAATGTGAATTTTACAAAGCAGCAATGAAGAGCTGGGAGTCCTGCTGCCTCCCTCCCAGTATGCTGCCATAGCTCCCACCAAGCCCGTGTGGGTGCTCCTCTGACCTGCTCCGTACCCTCAGTAGCATAAACTAAGCCCACAACAGTGGTTAAAATGTTTTCTGCTGGTTCAGTCCCCTGAGCCCACTCCTCTCAGGGGCAGGGAAGGCCTGGGCTGAAGAAGGGGATGGGGAGCAGAACACCAGCAAGGGGCTTTAAATCTGTCTCTTCTCTGCAGTTGTAGCTGTGAGTACAGTTATCTGACCCAGCCACACTTGTCCGACAGCTGCTGCCATCTAAGGTTGCACTCACTTCTGCTCAGGGACATGCTGGCTCTCCCCTGTACCAGGAGCCACGCAGAGGTGGCAGCTCAGCGAAGTGCTCCTGCTGAAAGGCATTAATGTATAAATGTATATATAACACATATATGTGTGTGTAAAAATAGGTTTGTGTGCGGACAGGTCAGCTTGCAGACTTCATGGGTCTGGGGCTGATAGGATGTACTTCCTGAAGAGGAAGTATGGGACTGAGGTAGCAGAAGAGGTGTTACAAATACTCAGATCAAAATGGAAATGCAGAGAGAAAAGGCTTATTTCTTCCTGTGTTTAAGTTACAGGATGAAACACCTACAACAAGCCAAACGGGAAACATAAGGTGACCTTCAGTTTGATCCCGTGGGCTGCCATCTCTTTCAGATGGCCAAATGCATGTTCCGTGGTCGTGGGCCACTTATGAAGTGAACAATTGAAGTATTTCTGATTATGGGACAAATGAGCTGCTTTTTGAGTCAGGAAGGCTGGAGTTTGCCTAGCAGGACTGCCAAGCAGGCACACTGGCCCTGTGAATTCACAGCTGCTGAGCAGTGCCATGCGATGGGCTCAGCCTGACTGGAGTCAGGACCACGTGTCTCCCTCACTGGGCAGCACCAATGGCCACACAGGGGTACTGATGGCTCTGCTGTGCCCCAGTACACCCAATCAAAGTCCATCCACCTGCCCATGAGCAATGCAAAAGAGAATACCCAGACCTGCCATAAGCAGATGTGAGGACAACTTCAGGATAAGAAAGACCACATTCAAAGGGCTTGTCGATATGAAAACACCCTAAAAAGCTGAGACAAATTAAAGAAGACAATGCACAAAAGGGAAAGCCTAATAGGCATGTGTGAGGATTATCTAAGTCAGAAGTCAGTCTGCTATAGATTAATTCTCCTTCAAATTACAACAGACTGTTGTCAGCTTTCCTCTCCCAGGAACTTTACCAACTGTCTCAAATTTCTCAGGTAGGATCAACTCTAGAAATGTACTTGCCAAAGACAGGAGGAAATGTAAGCAAGCATTGGTAAGACACTGCACTAATGTGCAGGAGATTGCTAAAGGTAGAACTGATTTTTTTTCTGCCTTGTCTGGAATTCAGCAGATCAAGAGGTCAAGTAATGACGGCCTCTAAGGACTTTTTAATTTACTGCAGGTTCTAGGATGTAAAATGCCTGTGACAGTGCTATCATGCTACTAAAGATCTAATGCTGTATCAGGTTACTGGTGTGATTTAATTACCAACGGATAGCCTGTGGTGAAAAGGGTACCCTTACTTGCTAGACCTGTAAATCCAGGTCTTTAAAACATTTCTTTAAAATCAGAAACAACAAATTTATTGAATATGTAATTTTCTTCTGTTTAGAATGCACTTTGAATCTCACATGATGGCTGGAAAGAGGGATGGGGGAAAAAAGAGATGGAAAAGTTGTACAGTTACCACTCTGTTCTGGTTTTAAATTAAAACAAATTGTAACCATTGATTCCTGAGGGGAAACTGCATTTGTGGTTAGAGTTTGACTGGAAGTAAAACTAGATATAAACCTATGTGCTCAGCTGTGTAAATGAGTCCAGGTTCAAACAACACTGTGCAGAAGGGTTTTTTATGTGGACAGTTGCACAATGAGAAGAAGAAGCTAGGATAAAATAGGTAAAAGCTGGGATGTCAATACACAGTAAGTCTGTTTGTGTATAAAGAGGAAGTCACAAAATAAGTTGATTGAAAACCCTGCAAATCTCACATCAAGGTCAGCCTAAACTATAACAAATTATGTAATACGTACCTATACAAAACAGAAAATATGTATCTGTAGGAATTTGCAATATTTTCATAGAAATCACACTATCTGTGTCATTACAATGACTGCATTGACCAGCTACCACTTAACCCTTCTTAGAGGTGTAAAAGTCAAACAAAGACTCTCTGTGTCTTCAGAGAACTGTGTTTAGTTTACCTCACCCACTACTTTTTTTTTTTTTTCAGTTATACTCCCAAATCCCAAACCAAAATTGGTGTTGTGGCTTGGAAATGTGGGTTTGTGAATTGTTTCCTTTTGTTCAACTACACTGTATTATAAAAGATCTAGAATGGGTCTGACTGCCTGCTTGATCCAAAGCAAATGCTTTATCTGCTCCAGCTTCTGTCTGAGAGTGATGGTGGTGTCGTTTGAACGCTGTGTGTGGAAAGAGGGCAATGAGAACTCAGGGCAGGCACAACAGTTGCACTGTTCACCATAATGACACTGAATATATTTATGGTAGCACAAAAGATATGTGTTCAGTGTGTTTCCTCTGAGATAATAAAAGATTTCATTAACTGCAAGAGTTTATTTCTTATATATTTAGATATTATAGCAATTTTTAATACACTTGATTATGTATAAAATGCAGCTTTTTTTTCTTTTAAACAAAAGACAAGGAATCAGATACCATGATTTCTGAGGTAGATTCATACAGGGCAGTCTTAAAATACATCTTCAAGGCCTATGTTCTTACAGATACCACATTGTCAAATAACAAAGTTACTTTAGTTGCAGTTCAATGATGCATTTTCTTTAGCAGTTGGGCTGCTTTAATAAATTCTGACCACAATCTGCTTCTTGGATGCCCTCCACACACCCTTAGTGCAGGCAAAAACTTTGTTCAGCTGTGCTGCAAATTTCATAATAGATATAATCCAGATTAAAAATAAATTCTAATTAAAAACAACTGAATATTGATGGGTGGAGGGGTAGAATGGTGTGTCTGTGATACAGAAATAAAATGAGCTGTGAGGGAGCAGTATAAAAATAACTTCTTCTATTGTGAACTTCAGTGTTGCTGTAAAAGCATGTAGCAGAACTGGTCAATGAGAACTGCAACACCAGACTCATAGAGCCTTGTAGGAACTGGAAATAACCTAATTTGACAAGATACTTTTTTAGCATTTTGGTATGGTATAGTCAATCTATGACTGTAGTGAAACTTACCTTGAAGTTGAATGAAGCATATAGCTAAAAATAATACTGCATACTATATTAGCATAAGCTTGGGGGTTTTTTATTTTATTTCATAGCATTTTAGACTGTTATTGCTCCAGATCGCCTTTTGTCATTCGTTTAGGGAAAAGGAAACACCTTTAGAAATGCTGTGATCTGGTGTTTATTGTGTTGTGATTCTTTTGTTATGTTGTATAGATGGATAAAAAAATTTATTGTTCAGAAATATGTACTATTGCACAGAAAAGAACCCAAAGAATATATTTTAGACTACTGGATTTATTCTGCCTACGTATTTTTAATGATGTAAGAAAATTTATGTGTGAACGCAGCTCCCTACTTTGCTTAAAACAGTGTTTTTCCTTCTAAAAAGAATCAGTCTAAGAATAAAGTAGTTTTACTCTATTTTAGCAATAATATTTACAGTGGGAATTCCTGCTAAGTGCTGTAGAAATTTAGATGTTGACAAATTTAAAATAATTCAATTAATACCTAATGCCTACTGGCGTTTTTGATCAACAATCCCACAGCACTTTCCATAAAGTAGGCTCCAGGAATTAATTAATATACAATCAATATATTGCCTACTCTAGGGATTGAAAAAGGCATCTGCTCTGTGCCAGGAACTGTCTGTTTGTTGTTTTGTTTATTTAAAGGGAAGTGAAAAATATTTTATCTAGAAAAAATCCCAATGATAAATACTAAAGTAGATTAACTGTACTTATGTTTATTAAGAGCTTTTAGTAATATAGAGGAATTTTAGTAATATAGAGGCTTCCTTCATAAGAGGTGATAAGCTTTTTAAGAAAGTTCACGTATTACAAATTACCTCAAAATTACCAACTTCAGTAAGCTAATACTAAAAATACATTTAAAAAAATTTTTTTTACCTAAAAATTTGATAAACCTTACAATTAGAGGTTCCTTAAAATGGAATACTTCTTTCCCAGAGATTTCTTCTAATCATTACTGCTTTTTCATGGGTACTGCCAGAATCCTCTAACAATTCAGTTCAAAATTTCTGAATTTCATGTATAGAGGTTTTGAATGTAGGCAAAAAAACTCAGACAAAGTGTTATGTTTTGATTAATTTTTATCAATATCATGAAGACTTTGATAAGGCATGGCACTTCACTGTACTAATTCTTGCTTATGGGGCCAGATCTCCAGCTTCATTAAAGCCTGTGAACTGAAGCAGATTTACTTCTGTGTGATTTAAGGCCTGACACAATGATTAGTTCAGTTCAAATTCCTACATAACACAGTGTTTCATTCATTCTGTCCAACAAATCTGGGTTAGAGTATGTATTGTAAGGAGACAACAGTTTTAGGGCAGACTTAAAATGCTTTTCATCTTATCCAATTTTAAGTAGTTCCTGTTTCTGCCACTTCTTCCAAATGTCAAGCTATTCCTGCATTTCTGAATATGTCAGTCTGCAGTGGCATGCAGAATCAAAATGGAGAACTGATGTGACTTTTTTCTTTTTCTGTGTTATTTCTCATTTGAGTTCAGCAGACAGTTCACCATTCAGCTACACACAAAGAGCTGCACAGCAGAAATCAGAGAACAGCATGGGAGTAGGTGTAAGTAGTAGAGGATGAGTGAGGAAAGGGCTTCACACAGCAGCTCTGCCCTCTGTTGTTGCTCTTCTGCCCATTTTTCTCCTCTATACCATAGCTGGCAGAAGACAGGGCAGAGCTGCACCTCGCTAGCGGAGGTTCACAGTCTAGCGTTTCAGTGTGAACTGACTTCTCAGGCAATTAAAGCAAATATGCTCGACTGTGAAGTGAATGAGTTGTGTTGTGGAAATGTCCTCGGGCAGAGGGGCTGGCAGGACAGCTGGGGGTAGCAATGCATTAAACCACTGCAGCTGTTTTCTTCTCTGCGCTTAGGTCAGAGCTCTCAATTAAGTGCACCACGTGTTGAAAAGTGTCCTACCCTGCTAGGTGATTTGTTCCAATACTGTACTTCTTTAGGAGTTAAAAATTAGCATCTTCTTTCTGAATTGAATTCTGCTGCTGCCAAATCCTTCTCATCTTGACCTTATTGTAGCAGTATGTACCAGCTTCAGTACTGGAACACACTCTTTAGAACCTAAGAGAATTTTTGAAAGAGTTTGGGCTAGGACTTGGATTTCCTAGCTCTCTGAGCAACCTTATAAAACAGGAAGGTGGAAGTGTTAATTCAGGGAAAGAAATTTTGAGAAATGGGAGTAGGGCATAGAGAAAATGCCAACTAGACTGTTTATGGGCAAGTCCATAAATAGGAATTAAGACTATTATATAAATTCTATTATATAAAGGTTAGGGTTTTTTTAACGGATGACTACCACAAGCATAAAATAACAGAACAAAGAAGTCTTTTACCTCAAGTAAAAGTACCGCAAGTGTTAGCAGAAGTTTGGAGTGTATTATAACTTTATTTTGCCTCTAATTCAAAGAAGGAAACAGCCTGAATAGTTAAGTAAAATAACCATGTTGAAAATAAGTTATCTGAAAATGATAAAAGGCTTTCCAAACCAGAAATAGATTAATGCTAGCAAGTGTAGTCTGACCATGTATTTTAACATATAACCTCAATTAATCTTGGGTAAAATTCTTGAACTTCTTAAGTCCAGCAATTAATAGAAGAAGTCGACTTGAAAGCACAAATATGTACAAAGGAAATTTTTTTTTTGCTTGATTGAATCTGAACTGTGTTGTCTCTGTAGTCTTTGAAACAATGTGAACACAAATGTGAACTGTTGTTTAGTATTTGCTCACAACTGACCACCTTCAAATCTTTTCTTCTGAGAACAACATTTCTGAAGTTTTCTTAGTCCTCTAATGTATACAGGATTGAAATTTGTGAAGCTTTCTATTCTGGATTTTTGCAGACTTATTTATTCTGGATATGTTATGTTATTAAGACCTATTTACTGTAATGTTTTTCAGTACATTTTGAATTTTAAAAAATATACCAGAATAAAAGAGTAAACATTGTGTCTCTCAAAGCAAAGACTTGTATGTCAAATTAATCAATATCTCTGAATGTTTAATAATAGTAGTTGTATCTAATCTCAGTCAAGAGCTACAAATGAGTCACATACGTTTATAATTTATCTGGCTGTATTAAAACATGGTCTTCTACAAGGATATGTGTTTAAATAAGATAAAGGTTTTGGTGGTTACAGACAGGCAGTTTGCTCTAGAGTAAATCCAAGACACTGATGAAAGGAATTGGAGTGCCTCTAACCTATCTCAAAGGAAAAAAGAATCAAGATTAGTTTTTAGTTCAGATCATTGATCTAGTTCTTTATGCAACAGAAATTTTTGTGCCAGCCCAAGGGAGAAGGTAGGCACCAACAGCAAGAGAAGGTGACACCGTCTGCTTCAGCAGCAGGGTGGATTTATGTGAGATTAGAGTGACCATGTAAATAGAGCCTTAGAAATTAAACCTGTTGGCTGGAAGAGTCTGTTTCCTCAAATAGATTTATGATTTGTTTATACCAAGTAAAGCCGCAAGGGAATCCTTAACAGGCTATGTCTGCTTTCTGGGTAAGAGATGGCTCCACCTACTCATGCAATAGAATCATTAGCATTTGTAAGAATCTGAATAGGAAATGATAGGAAATAATCTATTAGGATAAAATTAAAGTCAACACACTGATTAAGTCAGAGTTCACAGAAATTTGCAGAGGGGAAGGAAACAGTATCTCTTTCTGAAGGGAACATAAGGGAAAGTTTAGATCTAAAGGCTGGATGGGTCCCCAGATCTTCATTCTCTTCCCCAAAGACAGGCCTAAGAAAGTAGAGGCTGTATAAAAACGGACACCCTAGACAGATAACTGAGCAAGCTGAGTAGCACAAAAAGAGAGAAACCTCTAAATTTTTCTTGAATTTGTTTTAGGAAATGCAGGTAATTTTATTTTAAATCATTACCATGTTATATATTGTATAAATATGCTTATTAACTGTAGATACAAACCTGGTCATTGCATTCCACTGGTGCTGTAACACTTTAAGACTGCTCAGGATCATGGAATATTTCTTAGGCATATCCAGAGAAAAAGAGCATTAATCTAGGAAGCCATGCCAGGCAGACTGGAAGTTGGTAAAGCTGCTGTGAGAAAGTCTTGTGATTATTTACATTAGCCAGAGGCTCCCTGCATATAATGGGGAGAGTGGGTGAACCCTGAGGATTTCCCATGGAGTCTCTTATGACAGCATTTGAGTTCAATCAGTATGTGGGTGCAGCTGCTTCAAATAACTGAAAGAAGCAAGTCCAGCACCACTGTAATTAGTTAATGTTTAGCTTTCATGTAAAGTTAAAACCTGTATTACTTGCTCAAGTAACAGAGACTTGCCTTCAAAAGAAATTTAATAAAATGATTTGTTATATTTTAAAGGTGCACATTACACTGATTATCTTGAAAAATTCAGATTCTTCTATGTAGTTTTCAGTATTTTCAATTGTCTCATATTTTCATTCCTTGTATGTCCAGAATTCCTGGATGCTTCAGCCTTTGCAACCATTTTTTTGTTTTTCTGAGTTATGCTTAATATGTAATAAGCTCCAAATTGTCATGGAACTGCAGGTGAATGTAAGAAGGTATTATAAAAGCACATTTACCTTTTGACATTGTGAGTGACAAACACTGCACTGTACAACTAGCAGTTGATTTCTATCTTATACAAAATCCCTGCATCACTAGAATAACAACATTTAGTGTTGTTATAGCTGGATAGGAAACTTAAGAATTAATAGGTAGCAATGAATCAGCATAACTTCTACTGCTTGGACATTAAATTATACCAAAGTTTTGGTGTGGGCCTACAAAATTGGGTAATGTGTGAACTGCAGAATGGAAACATGTGAATGGAAAGGCTGTACAGTGAATAATACATCAGTATCACTTATGTTCTACCTGCGTGGTCTTTCTGCATCTGCCCCCCAGTCTTTAGAATATTCCTTTGGGTTTGCACATCCTGTGAATACCAAGTCAGTGCATGTTACATGATTTCTTGTGTCTGCCCTGGCTTATGTGGCCTAGCTTTTCATGGAAGTTGCCTCTACTGAGGCTGAACAGGGAATTTTACAGGTAACTGAAAGAGGCTGAAACGGCCTTATTTTTTAGCATTTAGCAAAGCCTTGGCACAAAGAGTGCTTGAAGAAGAACTAAACATTCCAGTGCTGGAATAAAGCACCTGCTCTCACAGATGATGAAGATCTCGTACTAAGTGAAAAATATATCCCCTAATGAACATATGCCAGGAACTGTTTGGATCTAGATGTAACAGGAATGAAACATTTAGATCCTTGCCAGCCATATGGGACACCGACATTTCACAATTACTCCCAGCCTGTCATTGCAAGGGCTGGCATAGAGCACTGGATGAAGTAAGGGCTTCAGATTATTCAGCAAAGTGTTACAATGTTTTGCTCTGTGGCCTCCTCTTGTGTTGCAATTCTGTTGTATGCCCATAACCCAGCTAAACCTGTGCAAACCACTGAACTGTAGAGGGAGGTGATGTAGAAAGCACAGCCATCTGGGCCTGCTGAATAGGAAGAAAAGAAAACCCTGCGAGAGTTGCTGGCTGTTACTAAAGCCAGGATTGCTTTTACAGGAGTGCCAAATCTTACTAATTGATTTTCAGCTTTATACTTCAGGATGTCTCTGGCAGTGATTATATTATTCAAAAAACAGTCACAGACTGTTCTTGAATGTTAAAGCACAAATCTCTAAATTCTTTGTGAGCCCCTAACATTTGGTTTCCACATACACATCTTTCCTTAAGAGTAAGCCCTGTGAAAAAGTGGCAGCTTATCCTTACAGTAGTATTTTGTGACCTGTCTTTTCATCAAAGCAGCGTGCTTTAGCAAGTGCACTGAACACCCAAAGCCAGAACATGCTCTGGTTGTGTCATTTTTATCCCAACACTGTGGCATAATCTTTGTGCCTAAAGTCTCATAAGCAAAAAGCATCAGGACTGGAGACTCCCAGCTTCTGGCTTTGACTCTGCTAACACACTGCATTAAAAGAAGTCACAATCAAGCCATAAACACAAGAAGGCTGGACAAAAATAAAACCTTGCAGAAGAAAGGGTGATTTTACTTGAACTAAATAGTGTTCCCACAAATTTCAATTGGACTGAGGCTTCCCACAGCACACGAAGGGCTGAGAGATCCTCTGGTGAAAAAGTAATTGGTAACTTTCCCTCCCTTTATGACACTGATGTAGAATTACAGAATGGCTGGGGTTAGAAGGGACCTTTAAGATCATCTTGTTCCAACCCTCCTGCCATGGGCAGGAACAACTCCCAACAGACCAGGTTACTCGAAGCCTTGTCCAACCTGGCCTTCGACTGGGACATCCACAGCTTCCCTGGGCAACCTGTTTAGGCTGTTCTCACCAACCTCACGATAAAGAATTTGCTCATCTATGTTAATAGGACTCCAGGCAAACGTTCCTTCCTTATTTTGGAGGAACTACTCCTTTTGGGGTTTTGGGAAGGGAGG
>VZTZ01025995.1:149656-167612 GCA_013400955.1 Drymodes brunneopygia | reverse complement strand
GCTTCTCCCGCCGCCTGCGGGCGCAGCGCTCCGCGGAGCGGCCGGCCAGGACCTGTTACGCGGCAGGCGGCCCGCGGCTCCCCGGCTCTCGGCGCGGCCACCGGGGCAGCGACACCTGCGGCACTGCCGCGGCCCGGGAACCTCCCCGTGCCGTGCTCCGCGTCCCTGCTTTACACCCATCGCCCGCGCTGCCAGGCATCCATCCTGTCAGCGCACTACAGCTTGCAGGAGCAACTCATGCCCTTCTTTCCGTATCTTCTAAAAAAATTAACGTCGGGCACTTTTCTTCTGCTGCTCCATGCATTTCCTTGTATGTTCGTAGACACACTTTTGTGTTTCTATATGCAGATACACGTTTCATTACTTCAGTTAGCAGAATAAGGTTGTTTTTGTTGGAAGTGCTGAGGCTATTGTGTCGTAGGAAGTTCTGCGGTGAAATGTTAGTCAGTTATGACGTTGTGGTAGCTTGATGATTTATCCACTGGACTTCCTTTTTATCAGCTGGATTGTATTTTAACTAGATTGTAAATAAGGTGAGCATTTGTTGAGTTGAGGAGATAAATAATTTTGCTTTTCTTATACATGCTGCTTATGTGTTTGTCATCTGTTGATATACTTAGTGATCATTGGTGTAAAAAATTTTAAACTTCATATTGGTGCATGTTAAAATCTTGAGTGTTTGAATTTCTCCTCATCTAGAAAAGTTCCCAGATGAGCAGAAATCTTGTTCTCTTTTTGGAAGTACCTGGAGTGGGGTGTAATGTTTAATGAGAAGCATACAGATGTAATTTTACCCTCCTTAGTATTTGTTTCATGGTATGTCTGCAAATCTGGGTCATCATCACTTGGGTTTTAAACCAAAAAAGATTACTCTAGACCTATTTACTGAAGTAGACACTTGCATAATTTTTGGATTCCCATGGCATAAAGCCTTCATTACAAATAAAGATGAATCAATAATCTATATGCTCCCTCTCAAATTAGGAGTCTCCAAATTATTTGCTTCCTTTGCCTTGATAGTCCCTTTCTTATCATTATATGGTGATATCTGAAAACATTCTTTTCTACTCTTCTTCTCAAAATTTAATTTAAGGCCTTCCAAGCAAAATATGTTTTTTTGACTTCTGCTAAGAAAAAAGAAGACCTCAAATTATTTATTAGAAAAGCCAAAGAAGTTAAATGTTTGTTTCTATTTCAGGTTAAAAAATAAATCTGATTGTGCTTTCTTATACTATGAGCTGATTTTGCGTATTCGATGGTTTTGTTGTAGGAGATCTAATAGTGGCTTTGTGAACATAAACATATTTTTCTGTGTTAGTGAATGTATGTTGATATTTGATGCATCCATAGAATGGCAGCAACTATTGATATATTGGCTTTTCTTGTCACTGCATGTTACTGTTGGTACATGACAAATGAAGTCATGATTTAACTACACTAATTGCTGAGTGCTTTATTGAGATTTGTCTCCAAAGAAGCCAATGCTCTCTAAGTAAGGGGTAGACTTAACTCACTGAGGGCTATGAGCATGGTGGAAAGACTTGTGTAGTGTTTCTGTGCAGCATTTCAGGTAGCACACCAGGGAAGATGTTTGTACAGGGGAAGGTTATCACTGAATGAATTACAACTTTTGCTGGCTGGTGTTCCAGACTTCCTGAACTTTATGTTGTGAAATGAATTGCCAGAGCATCAGGTTCTGTGGGACAGAACATTTGTTCCAGTTTTTCTGCCCTAATGGGAGCAGGATGTTATGAGCTGGGTTGCAACAGATATTCTGTGGCAACTGTTCTCTTACTAAACACACAAAAGCATTAGCTTTTGTGCAGAGTGCATAGGTAATTAGCTGATGATCTCTGAGCCTAAAAAAGACATCCTGTCATGTGTCAGCTTGTGTAAAAGGAGCGGGGCATACTCTTAGATATCTTAAGTCAGCCCAAAACTCAGTGTTAGGGAGTCCCTGAGTCAATGTTAAAGTTCTGTTGCTCTGAAGAATAGTAACTCTGAAGTCCAAAACTTTGCCTTTGCTTAGACTGCAAATCATGTAATAATAGTAAATAAAACTACAAAAAAACCCTAAAACCTGACAGACTTTTAAACACCACTAAAGACTACAGAATAATTTATTTGTGTTTCTAGGATTTTACAGTTGGGTGATTAACACTGGGATTTTATTTGACAAGGAGAGGTAAGTGTCCCAAATTTAAGAGATGTTGCCCTGAAGTTCTTCCTGATAGCTGTAGTTACCAACTGTATTGTGAGGCTGAGGACTAACCAGCAGGTTTGCTTATGACAATAATTGTGTAAAGAGCACTTGCATGTGTGGAAGTCTTACTTTATTGATTCTGGATCAAGTTCACAGACTCTTTCAAGCTGCCTCATGGACTTCAGTAATGTACAAGAGACTGTCTTTGAAGGGCCAAAGAACAAGCAGGTTTAAAGCCCCACACAGCAGAAATTTCCTAAATAATCTCTTTGCTCTAAGATTTTAATCCCTTCTGTTTTGTTTAGCCTTTTAAGGAGATATGTTCCCTTTTCCGTCTTGAACATTATTTTATTTCAAAAGATACCTCAGCTCTATTTACTCAGGACACAAAATAATTCGAGGCATAATCATAAGCATGCACTGTCTGCTCCTAAAGATGTGAGTGTGTCCTATTCATGGCATCCAAAACAGTGTGGGCTAATGTTCTCAGACATCATGTCAGCCTACCTGAAGTGCATCTTGTGACAGACAAATCAACCTGAACAGAGAACAAAACAGAATTTTAACCATGACTGGCCTACTGTCTTTTTCTATTGCAAGCATGTAAGACAAATGGAGTGAGCAACTGTGATTTGGAGATTACTACACTATGGTTATGTGTAATACTTTCCAGAATTAAGCTCTCTGTACTATTAAACAAAGAAATACTTTCATACTCTTTAACTATATAAGTGTTTTAAATAAAAAGTACACTCACCAAAAATCTGTCAAGTTATGTTGCATGTTGATTCACTATTCTCCATATGCTTTGGAGTGCATCCAGGCTTGAGTTTTGCCAGAAGTGGTTTTCCAGTTCTATTTCAGGGGAAGAATGTCTAATTATTATTCAGTGCACATGACTTAGCAGAATATACAAGTGATGGAAGAAGTTGAATATGTAACATCAAGCATTACAAGTGCTTCCGTCATTCTTGCATTCCCTGGCTCATAATTAAATCTTGATGGAAGAGTAGAGTTGAAAAAAGAAACTGTTTCTTTGTTTTGAATACTTTCTTCCCTTTTTATGATAATTTTGGAACTCTCAGTCATTCTGTTGACCTAAAAATATTCTTAAGACAAATTTCCTGGCAGTTTGTCACAGTTTCAAATGGAGTCCATCTATACGTGTTGCTCCATAAATGCCGTCTGGGACTCCTTGCTCAGAGATGTGTTCCAGTGCTCTGCACCGTGGGTGTCAGTCCTTGTGCTCGGGGTGTGACCAGAGCAGCTCCGTGAGGCCCTGGCCCTGCATTAGCTCAGTGTGAGCACGTGCCAGGTGAAGTGAACTCAGCGTGGCTGCATTCACAGACTGTTTCTGGGCAGAAAATGAAAATTTGGTAGGGAAATGGATGGGAAGAAATCAAATAATGATCAAGCCTTTTGCTGAACATGATGAGGAAGTCCTTATTAGAGAAGTAATTCCCTCTGAACCAGGGAGTGGAACCGTGCTTGTCTGTTGTCCACGCTCTGAACTGGCAGGGTGGCTTTTGCAAGCCAAAAGCTGCACAACTCCATTGGCACGGTGCTGAGCTCAAAATAAATCTGGCTTCTCTGGAACTTCCTGCCAAGTGCATGATGTAGTCAGATGGCATTTGGGGAGGATTTTCAGTCTCAAGTACATTCTCTTTCTGCCTGAAGAGGAGCACAGTATACACGGTATCTGTACTGTGAGTATAGGCAATATTCTGCACTGGTCCTGAGGCCTGCAGGCCACTGCTGGTCTCTGAGGTTGTACTGAATGTATACAACAATACAAAACTTCATTTAAAAGCACTTTTGTTGAAAGTGTATTATAAAGGTTCATGGAAGTATTCAGCAAGAAACACTGAGGAATGAAGAGGGTTTGTTACCCCAGAAGCTTTAGTTCGCATTGGAAGCAAAGCATTACAAATATGATTTATTAATACCAGGCGGTATTAATTATTATCAAGCAGTTTTTACACTTGAAACAGCTTTCCCTAAAATTGTCAGTTTTATTTCTGTTGATCTCCCCCAGATTTTACTGGTAGTTTTCTGTGCTTCATGTTCTGCTACATAACAGGGTTATTAGAAATAGCTTAAAAGAACCCCAAAATTATAATACCTGTCTCTAAAAGAAATCTCTGGAATAAAAAGTTAATTGTAGTTCTCTCTTTTTTTAACCAGGTAGTTTTAAGATTGTCAAGTGAGTGCGTGTGAAAGCATGAAGGAATAGGGATGCACAGCTGAGGCATGTGGCAGGGTCACAGCTTTATGGATTGGAATTACCTTTGGATCTTTTGAAACTGACTTTTTCTGGATTTTTTGTTTCAAAGAGAGGGTGTAATGCATGCTGGTTGTTTGTCATATTTTAATGAATACTAATGAATTACTGCGGTCTTTCTAGTTTAAAAAAATTGCTTATTTACATCTGCTGCAGTTCTATGCATGTATGTGATGGCAAAACTGCTCATCATTACTACCTTTCTTGGAACCTTTTCCAAACGTATGGAATAACTTCTCTATGCTGAACAGTCAAGTTAGGACCTGTCAATCTGGAAAAGAGATATCACAGGGAGGTGTGTTATGGAGGCCTACAAAATCATGTCAGATGGGGGCAGAGTGGACAGAAATTGTTAACTCTTCCAATACATGAACCAGGGGTCTCAAACAAAGCTAATATGAATCAGACTTCAGCAAAATACAGTCCAGTCCCTGACCTTGGTAGGGAAAAATAGACCTGTGAATTAATTGCTGAAGTTCGTTGAGGATTCTAAAAGCTTATGTGGATTTCTAAATAAATGTAAAGTAATGAAATATAAATGATTTGGGATTTACTAAATATAGAATATCGCATCTGGCTTAGCAAGTTCTTCTAGAGGAAACTGGGAGCACACTTGGTATATATAATGTATGTTATCAGTCTTCGATAGCATCTTTTTATAGCTATTGCTGAAGATCAGGATACTGATAGAAATGGATCTTATACTGACCAAATATTGCTGCTCTCATGCATTTTCCTTATATCCTGCTGCTAAAGCTGATCCTGACCTTCTAATTAGTTTCTAATCCTGATGTATGAAAATCAACCTGTTAGCACACCAGACTCTGAGGAAGAGAAAAAAAAAGAAGGAAAAGATAAAAACATCCCTCCTACTTTGAAAGACACTTAGCTCTCCCTCTGTTCTTAATTTATAAGTAGCTTTTCCTTCAGCCCCTGTGAGAACTGTGTATGTGAGGCCACAGAAACTACAGGAAAGCCGTGCATACAATTGTGGGAAAGACCACTGACGGTACAGAAGAATTTTATTAGCATAATTAATGGTGTTTAATTACAAGGAAGGAGTGGGAGACTTCAGCACATGGAACCTGACCCTGCTATCCACCCTACTCATTGTATCTCTACCTTGCATATTTACACATTAGCACAGGTTATTTTTGACCAAATTCCTGGTCTGTTGGATTTGATTTTTCATGGGTGGAACATAGGTAACTGGTCTTGGAGAAAAATGCATTTGATTGAGCTCTGGCAGTTTATGATTTTGATCAAATTGATTTCTGCAGTCTGCCTTGCCCTGTGAGAGTCTGACACCTTTTCTTCTATTTATTTATATCTCATTTTTCCTTCCACTTACATAAGTCAAACTGACCTCCCCTGTCAGTTTTGCTCACTGAAGGAAGCAAATGTTCCATGTAATGCAGTCTGCTTATTTTATCACTGTGGAAGTCAAATTCCTTAAAGATGAAATAGTCAATGCTGTTTACTGCTGCTCAGTGAATTCCAAACAATATTTTCTCTTTGTGTGCTCTAGGTACGTCTGTCATACGTGCGGATCAAGTATCTCTTCATCTCCTGGTTAGTGGTGTTTATTGGCAGCTGGATTATGTATGTTCAGTACTCCACCTACACAGAACTGTGCAGAGGACATGACTGTAGGAAAATAATAGTAAGTATATTTAGTGTAGCTTTCTGAAGTGTTTCACTAATTCAGTCAGTGCCAGATGTGATTAAATCAAATTCTCATATTCCATCATGCTGAAGTAAGATTACAACTTCATTTACAGATAAAACCAGTTGTGTCTCTTAACATTACTTGGGCATAGGGTTATTTAAATTTTTTCTTACATTTTTCTTTCAAGATTCAAGTGTTGGAAGAGATACAGTTGTTGCCTCCTTTCTTAGGCAATTTGTTAAATATTTTTCTCCCTGTTTGTTTCAGTGTGATAAATACAAGACTGGTGTTATTGATGGGTCAGCATGTAGTAGTCTTTGTGCTAAAGAAACATTGTATTTCGGAAAATGTTTGTCAACAAAGCCCAATAACCAGGTAAGGATTTACTCATCCAACCTAGTTTTGTTATTTCCCACTGAAATGTCATTGTCTGAAACGTCAGGTAGACCTTAGTGACAGCAAGTTGAATCTGTTTAATACAGATTATTTCAAACTTTTTTTGCTGTGACAGGCAGAGTGTGTGCGTGACTGTATATACATATATATAAGATACAGTATAATAGAAATTATTATATATCATATGCACTTATATACAATAATATATATTATTCCTGTATGTAGAGGGGTATATGGTTATTTTATAATACATGTATTTTGGAAACATACATAATACATACTGAATCATTCCACAGTTAGCCAGAATGTGCCTACTTTGTACAGCAAACTGCTTCTCTGCCATCCTGTACCACCAATAGAAGCAGCAGCCTTGTAACAGCCTGTGCAAAGGTGGCAGTGATGTCAGCCTGTTGTTGGGGGAACTGTGTTTTGACACTGCAGTGTCTCCTGCAGCACTGGGTTGTTTGAAGCCATTGCTCAAATTGCAATGTTCATTGTCTGCACACAGGATTCAGTTTCTGATCTGTGTTGCCTTTTGACTCTTGAAGTGGTTGGAGGACAGGTGGTCTTCACTTGGACTTCTACAGTATTTTATACCTTTCCCCCCCTTTTTCTGCATAGATATATTTAGGAATCTGGGGAAATCTGCAAAGCGTTATAAAATGCCAGATGGAAGAAGCTGCTCAACTTGATTTTGGTACTGACCCGGAACCAAGGAAGGAAATAGTCCTATTTGATAAACCAACAAGAGGAACCACTGTTGAGAAATTCAAAGAAATGGTATATGGTCTTTTTAAAGTAAGTATATTCTTATTTATTCTATTTGGACAAAAAGGCTTGTTTCCTTGAAGCTGGAGAGAATAAACCTGTTGTATGAGCCTTGTTGATAACATGATTTCTCTATATTTGTAACATCTCATCAGCTGAAAACTAAACCTGATCTAAATTTCTGAATTCTGCATACTTTTTCTTAGAGAATATTGAACAAGCTACTTGATACAATTTTTCTAAAGACTGATCCAATAAAGAACAATGTTTGATTTTAATGTTTGCATTTTGAAGTGCAAATAAAGGTAATACTTTCAGAGGATTGTATGCTCGGTGCCTATGAAAACAGAACAGAAAGGAAGCTCGGCAGGCACCTGATGGCAGGTCCTGTTACATCCATAACCAGTGAAAACCAGAACATACCCTGTTATTTGTATTGTTCATAGAAGGAGAGTAACAGGAGGTAGAGTGACATATGGATTGGGGGTAGTTAATGAAGTCATACCAAATCTTTTTCGTTTGTTGCTTTTAGGCAAAGTTGGGTGAACAAGGAAATCTTTCAGAACTGGTTAATCTCATCCTGTCTTTCGCTGATGGAAACAAAGATGGAAGAGTCTCTTTGCCAGAGGCAAAATCTGCATGGGCACTCCTGCAGCTAGAAGAGTTTCTGTTAATGGTGATCCTGCAGGATAAAGAACATACTCCCAAGCTGCTAGGTTTTTGTGGGGATCTCTATGTGACTGAAAGAGTCGAATATACCTCTCTCTATGGAATCAGCCTTCCATGGATTATAGAACTTCTCATTCCCTCTGGCTTCAGAAGAAGCATGGACCAGTGGTTCACTCCATCGTGGCCAAGAAAGGCAAAAATAGCCATAGGGCTTTTAGAATTTGTGGAAGATATTTTCCATGGACCTTATGGAAACTTTCTTATGTGTGATACAAGTGCCAAAAACTTGGGATATAATGATAAATATGATTTGAAAATGATGGACATGAGAAAAATAGTGCCAGAAATTAATTTGAAGGAAATAATTAAAGATCGTCAGTGTGACTCAGATTTGGACTGCATTTATGGTACAGACTGTAGAACACTATGTGACCAAAGCAAAATGAGATGTACCACTGAAGTAATTCAGCCAAACCTGGCCAAAGCTTGTCAGCTCCTTAAAGACTATCTGCTTCGTGGTGCTCCTTCTGATATCCATGAAGAACTAGAGAAACAACTGTACTTGTGCATTGCCCTTAAAGTCACAGCAAATCAGATGGAAATGGAGCATTCTTTAATACTCAATAACTTAAAAACTTTACTGTGGAAGAAAATTTCTCATACAAATGATTCTTAGCTTCTCCACCAGCAGAAGAGAATATTGATGCCTGCCACTAGAGGTGGCCTAAAACATTTGATAAAAACAATCTGCACCTTTTTAAAAAGATATTTCTTTACTCAGATTTTATTATTGGTTCTTTCAGTCTTGCCCTCATGACAGGGCTTCTCGAAGAATCAACGTGCCACTGAATGATCAGGCAGAGGCCAGAAGTTCTTCTGCTGTTCAGTGCTGTGTTATGGAAACAAGAACTCTGCATGCTTGACTGTTCTGTGCACTTTGTCAGATCTTGAACAGGATAAAAGTATTCACTGTGCCACCACATCAGCTGAGGGAACATCTTCCATCTCTGTGAAAAACACTGCTCACTTGTGAAATACCTGCAGAGGATTTTTTTTCCTAAGTAGTTCTATGAAGAATCACCACTATGGCAAGTAATGTGTCCAAATCCAAGCTGCTGTTATGAATAAACTGAATTGTGAGATTGAAGTTTACTAATACCTTGGCATGGCAGAATTTGCACATTAAATAATTTTTAACTGTGGAAAATAGAATTTTATTCTAGGATGGATAAGTTGTAATATGAGACAAATCAGATTCTGTTTACACATTGTTACCTCATGCTTACATCTTGAATGTTTAAGTAGTTCAACATTTTTTAAATTAAGTCATTGTATGGTGAGCCCTGTGGGACCCAAGAATTTTAGAATATTATTTCTTAAAGTAATCTATGTGGTTTAGCAGCAAGACCAGCATCAGTTTCAAAAACTTCAGTGGAAACCTTTAACCCAAATGAAGCTGTAGCAAATACTGAAAAACAAGGACTTTGTGGACTAAGCTATAGTATGAAAACTGAAGTTAATTTTTAAAAATACTGAATAGCAGAAGTGTCCGACCAGTTAAAAAAGGAAGTTTGCATAGTGTAGGAATGTGGTGTACAACATGAGAAACAAGTTAATAGTTGTGTATAGTCTTGACTCTTTACTGTCCCTCCACATTTAGCTACAGACCGGTACTTCAATCTTAACTACTACAGGAAGTATGTAAGCAAGAGCTAAACCTGAATTTTGAGACAGAAGCTGGATTGTTCAGGATTGTGCAATATTGCTCAAATGGGAGCCTTTGAGATGCTTTCCAGCTCGTTCTTAGCTGTTACTAAGTGAGCTGCAGTGTGTTACTATTCTTTTTTTCTAGTAGCATCTGTGAGTCATTGTTTCAACTCGTCATGAGTAAATAAACGTCCTCTGATCCTGGCACTCCACAAAGCATGACCATTCTACCACCTTTAATCTGCACCTTTGTTATTTTTCAGTTTTACATCTGTGTTCATAATTATGCAAAATTGGATGTCCATAATACACCTGAATATGTGCTCAATGTTTAATTTATAAATGCTTTAGGTATAAAGTTGTTCAATCTTTATGATTTTAATGGCAGTCATCTGTATCCTTCTGAATCCTGGCCCCTTAATTAATTTTCAGCAGAGGTAAGAAGAAGCTTGATTTAAGTATTTGAAAGGTTAACTGCTTTAAGTGTCCTTTCTTAAATGCATTCCTAGAATGATGACACTGAAGCACAGGACCCCAATAAAGTAGTTTCTCCATACCAGATGTAATAATATGCAGCTTGGGTTTAAGATTGTTTTGTGAACATGAGCCTTTTAGTTTAAGAAATATTATGCTCATGCTAATTATTGTCTTGAACTCGCTAATGTGCTCCAACTATGAACTAGTATTTGTAACCAGCAATGCACTAAAACTGTAAAGTGGTCACGTTCTTGGTGAAAAAATTTGAGAGTCACTGCTATTTGGACAGATTGCTTACAATACCCAACATCATTGGGTATTTTAACAACTGGAGAATATGTTTAATAGTGCATTTTTATTGTACAAAATCTTCATTTCTACTACTGTTGCATCAAGTTGAAGCTTTCATTGGAAAAAAATACACTTTTGTTTACAATAAATCACAAGCCTCCTTTGTTCAATAGCAGTATTTACACCAACTACCGGTATCATAGAGCAAAACATTTTCCCCATGAAGCCTCCTTGACTCAGGTCTGAGCTGTGCAAACCATTTCTGTAAGTCTAATGGGAAAACTATTGGCACACAGAAGTGCCTATGAACCTGAAAGGTAGGAGAAGACCAAGGACCAGGGCAGGACAAGGCTAGTGAAGAATTGCTTCTCTTCCAGGTGGCTCAGCCTGCAAGCTGCATAGGGAAACACACTGGGCTGTGGGTGGGAGCCACCATTTAGGACAAGATGAAAGCTGGTGACTGGTGGATGGACACAGAGAGGGGAAGCAGGAAAAAACTGAGGTACAGACAGGCATGGGGGGAGGGTGGGGAGTGTGAGAGTATCAAAACCCAGGGTTGCTCTCAGAGGGACCATCTTGAGTTGTTCCTGTAGCAAGAATAAACTGCCTTATGGAGTGGGATGTTGTGGGCTCTGCCAAGGGAACCCAAGGGGTGAACTGGAAGGGAACATGGTCTGGCTGTGTGTGAGTGTGGGGAGTCAAAGGGGAAAGGCTCTGGTGTGTAACTGCCAGGGAGCCTCATGAATGTTTCCTTAACAAGGCCTCTGTACCTACCCCCATATATGCAACTTAAAAGTGAATTCTTGTATCAACTAAATAATGTGAAATGTTCAGCTTAAGACAGTACCTGCTTCACTAGCAGCCAGAGCTTGGAGGTGGTAAGTGCCTGAAAGCCTACAGTTACCTTTGGGGAGAGGCTTTAGAACCTACTGTGACTATTCTTGGTTTTTTCCTAAGCTACATCCAGACTACCCCCAAACATGAAGTATGCTCAAGAAATTGTGAAGGACAGGTATAGCCTTTTAAAAAAAATTTAAATCTTCCTCTAGTTAGAAGCAGCAAGCTCTTATACTTAGTCCTTGATACTAACCCTGCCAAAAATTAATCAAATTGATTTCCTTCTCCTTCTTATAGGAGTAATTCTGTTGCAGCAGCCTTGGTCTTTTGAAGTCTGTCACTTCTCTTCTCTGTGAAAAATCAATTCACACAGTACTTTGAAAGGGGAGAAAAGAACCCTTTCAGGTACAGAATATCTAGATCATAAAAAAAATTCTCTATTTTATTTTTCTAAACTATATAAATAAGCTGGTCTTACACAGTTGCTTCCTCAATAAATTTATTGCCACTTTTTCCAAAGCTTCACAGAAAACTGTGGAAGTTGTCTTAACTCTCAGTTCTGCGCTCCTGGGCCCTGAGGAAGCTGGCCTTCTTCTGAGCAACACGGTCTTTCTTCTGGGCGAGGGACATCTTGGGACAGTTCCATCTGCAATGGAAACACAGCGTGCAGTAGACCCAAAGCAAAAAAAGCAGCGGTGCATCACAACTGTGATTAAGAGTGCCATGGAAGAATATATTCCCACTCCTGCAACATGCTTTATTTCCTCCTAATGATCTAAGGCTGGAGTTAGGGCACCACAAAAAGGCATGGCTGGACAGCTTTAATTTCTCAAGAGGTAAACTCTGTACTCTGTGAGTGAAATATAGATATTATCAAGCCCAATGCAATAGCTGTGCTTTAACTTCTTTTCTCCCACCCCCTTAAAAATCAAAATAGTTTAGTACTGACAAAATAGTCAATGAGCTCAATGAGCTCAGCTCTCAGCTGAAGAGAAGCAGCTTTCCCACTGAAAACACTGAGACTTGAAGATACACACTGTTCCAACTATTCAAGCCACAAGCATTCTTCACTTTGATTTTTTAAATAGTTAAGAGCGCTTGAATTTCCTATTTCTACTGCTTAGGTTAACTCCAAAGTTATACAGAACTACTTGTATCCTAATCTGCTCTGGAACATGTGACTATTGACACAACTACAAAACTGCATTACTTGTTTTACTGCACTTAAGGTATCTCCAAACAGAGAAGTCACACAGATGTTACAAAGAATGAGAACTTTACCTCTTTTTCTTGACTTCTCTCTTAGGTTTCTTTTCATGGACTGGATTGTCCCGTATAGCAGCATGGGCTTTTTTATACATTTCTTCCATCTTGGGGGGGAAAAAAAAATTAAATTTACCACAGTAGTCCAGTTGTAGGATTATCAGAAATCTAAGATCCCTGGGCCTGCATTGGCCCCAGGCATAATAATGCTGCTCTGTCCCAAAGCAAACTAACTCCATAATGGTACAAATTTGAAGCACACCTTTGCTGGTGGTTAATTAAGACCACTAGATCTCAGCTGTGAAAAACCTTTTAGATGTACGAAGAGCAAGTGTCCATCTAGTGACCTAAGCCCTAGACTCACTTCATTTGAATACAAGCTGTAACTGCTATTTATTTAGAAAGCAGATGAAGTTACTTTCTTTTTATAATTTGTTCGGAAAAAACAGCAATTAAGTGAAATTTACAAAAAACCCCAAAACCCCATTGAAGTGACAGGATAGAGAATGAAGTTATGTGTAAAAAGAGGATATGAGGGAGCTATGTTTTAAAGCTCCAAGATCACTTACTAAGAGAACCAAGCAAGCATGTTACAGGCAGCAGGACAAGCCATCTGGAAGGAGTTTAATACTTGGAAAAAGTATAAGCAGCATCTCTGTATTCTTACCCATCTTCTAGTATTTTATTAACTCTAAACTGTGAAGCAATACTAAAATAAAATGTATTACAGTCTGTAGTTTCATGAAATGCTACCTTGGGCTCTCTCTGGTCACCTGGAATAGCAGAACTCCCTCTAGGGTCACACAAACGGTACCACATGCTAGCTTTGACATACAACCACATGCTCACTCACAGTTACAAGCACTACAGCTGCAGAAATTACAGGCTGTGGGGCAGAATAAGGAAAAAGTGGAGAGCCTATACAGAAACTTATAATTTAGTTTCTGTATGGGGGAGGGAGGAAAGCGGTCCAGCAAAGACTGAAGTCCTGTAAGCCTGGATTTATAGGCAGAATATTAAGTTTCACAGCAGGAAAAAAGGTCCCACTTTCAGAAGTGGGAATACTATACTATAGAGCTCTTAACGAAGCAAAAAAATATTTTCTTTGTATGGGTAACATACAACCTGAGCCTCATAATTTTACATATCAAACTTACTTGCATTATTACAGAAGTCCCTATGCAAGACTTATCAGCATCTCTATTAATGCCTGAGCTCCAGCAGGATCAATCTTACCCCATCAGGTGTTACATTGTTCTTTATGTACTGGGAGAACTGTTTCTTGTAGGCATCTTCATCCTCCTCCATCAGGTACCGCATGTAATCGGCCACGTTCTGGCCCATGATGTGCTTGCGGTGAACCTCAGCATTGAACTCTTTGCTCTCTGAGTCATAGCCAGGGAAACGTTTGGTGCTGTCAAACAGCAGGCACAGTCACATTAGGGATCTAATTCAGAGGCTAAGATGCACACTGAAATGACTGATACATCAGATTCTTCTACAGATAACTAAGGGATAGGACCCTCTAATAAAAAAATAAAACACAGAAGTTTTAAGTTCCATCTCAGCTGCCATCAGTCCCGTCTTGAAACACTGCAGTACATCATATACACACCAAGGACCAACTATAGCGTGTTCAGTCACTGCAAGCATCATCATGTAGCAGCCAAGGCAAAAAAACTGGACAATTAGCCAAGAATAGGCTAAACACAAAAGATCTCAAGATTTTTTTCCTCCACTGCTGCTAGCAGAAAGCAGCACTCAGCTGTATAATCAGTGTTAGGTAACAGTCAAAATATCCATGTGGAAATTCTAAATGAAGGTGGACCACTCAGACTTACTGTTATACTGGCAACTGTAGCAAGTACCAGTGAGTTTGTACCTAGTATGTAGCTTTTTTCACAGTAAAATTAATGCCTACACACAATCTGGTGAAGACTTAAACCAAGCAAATACCCTTTGAAGATCTGTTACAGGCATTCACTTGATTTTCAATAAAAGCAACAAGACAGTCTTTAGTTTCTATAAGTTTCATAACATCTCTTGACACTTCTAAGGTTCCCAGCAGCATTATCAGAATTGCATTTGTGGATTAAAAACCAACCAATAAAAACCCCCAAACCCAAAACCTAATTACATAACCATTACCATGTCAGAACAAAATTATTTCAGCTAAGTTGATTAGTGTAGAGAAGCATCTCAGGTTAACCCAGAAGAAATTCCTCGTAACACACATTACCTATGAGGGATAGACAGCCCCCCATCCACTGCACCCTTCAGAGCACCAAAGACTTTGTTTCCAGTGGTAGTTCTGGCAAGACCTGCATCCAGGTAGCACGTAAAAGCACCAGGCTTGCCATCCACACTTTCCACATTGTATTCATCACCAGTGACTTCAACCTGGCCTTCATAGATCTTATCAAGGCCAAATTTATTCAGAAGCTGTGGGGAAAGAAAATGCACTTTTGAAATTCCCTCAATT
This sequence comes from Drymodes brunneopygia, assembly GCA_013400955.1. Taxonomy (NCBI): domain Eukaryota; kingdom Metazoa; phylum Chordata; class Aves; order Passeriformes; family Petroicidae; genus Drymodes; species Drymodes brunneopygia. The sequence continues at coordinate 152,569 of VZTZ01025995.1, read as the reverse complement.
TATTGATAATAATGTAGAATCACTGCTACTTTAAAATGTGAATTTGCAGCAGAATCATGTTTTTAACAGATTTCTTTACAAAAAGTATGCAGCCAATATTAATAACACTTTTTAACAACCACCATGGTAAGTGTGTCTGTTAAGTTCCAACTTCCATTCCAACAGGTACACCACTGAATTTAAGACTTATTAATTTTCATATTCATCCATACTGTGGAAAATGGATGGCTGCCGTTTATATGTTTTTAAACTCTACAAGGTACATCTCTTACATCTTTATCCTCCCTCCCATCACCAAACTTTAGGGCTAAGAAATAAAAGTGGGCTGCTGGAGCTGAAACTGCATGCTGTCATCCCTCTCACTGTGCTTTGACAGTCATAGGACACATCAAACCTATTATGGCGAAGAGCAGAAGTTATGATCTTGAGAACCGCAGAAGACTGAGGTGGGCTGACAGCGCACTGAGGGAGGTGGGCTCTCCCTGCCCTGAGGCAGTGGGAGAGTAGAGCAGCCCCAGGCCCTGCCTGTACCTACCCTGCGTGCCAGCAGCAGGCCGGTGCAGTAGGCAGCGGCGTAGTTGGTCAGGCCGACCTTGACGCCGTACTTGGGCAGCTCGTGGGCATAGGCAGCACACACAATCATGTCTCCCTCGATCCTGGCATAGGCAATCTGCCCACAAACAAACAAACAAACGTTACTGCTCCACCACTGGGGCTTCGTGCATGGCTCCTCTGACACCTACTCCAGTCAACAGCAATACTGGGTCTCACTGTGCAAAAACTGCCACCCTCTGCATGTAAGCTTAAGGAGTGGTGCTGGTTTGGTTTCCCCCCTTATGGTTTTTTGTTTTTGCAGAAGGAGTAATCAACTCCTCAAGCAAAGACACAAAGAATTCAAATCTCTATTAGGCCAGCTAAAATGTTTGTCAGCAACAACCTGTAATTACCTTTCCACATGGACCAAGAGGCCAGAAACTGCCTACAAAAGCAACCTTTCAAAGAATCATTATGGATATGGATGAATTCTGTCCCACTTTCCGACACACCTCAAAAAATCCAAGAAACATGTGACAGTTTGTGGTAACACTGTTAGTAACTTTATGGAATGATTTTATTAATCATGGTCTGAGACCATCCTCATCCCAAGGTCTCCTGTGAGACAGCAGGACTATCACATACATTTCTGCTGCTCCTTTCACGTACAGAACCTTTTCCTTTTGACTCTCATATCTCTCTACATCCAAACGTCTTCCCATTTTTGCAGGATTCCAACACACTGGAAAGGCACTATCAGTCAGATGTAAGCCCCTGCCAACACTGATTTTTGTTTCTAGTTTCAAAGATAAAATAACCTCGTTAATGACTGAACTGTTCTCAACAGATAACTGCTCTATGAAAAAACAAGTTAAACTTTTCTAGCTGCTTCTTTTTGGAGCCCAACAACATATATTTATTATATATATTATATTTATTATTTATATTAATAACGCTTATTATACAACAAGCATTCCTAAGTTTTTAACTTCAAAATTACTCAAAACGTTCTAAAAATTAAACAAGAAAAGTGAGCCACAGCGAGGAACTGCATATGATGCTACACACAACCACATATTTAATGACCATGAAAAAGTGCCCACTGCTCTTGTTCACCAGTCTCCTTTCATCTCACAGAAAAGCCATCATAAGGCCTCAGTGCTCGAGAAGAGCTACACATCACGGAAATACAACTCTCAAAAAAGAAGGAACCTCTACATACAGCACAAGTCAATGGAGGTTGACAGGTCACAGGTTGTCAACAGCCAAGCAGAAAAGGCCTCTTTTTGAAGCCCTTTAAACATAGCAAAAACCCCCCAAAAACATCTTCCCTCTCCCAAAAGTGTACTACTTATCCCAGCATCAATAAAGCAGAACAGAATCTTACATTGCAAATAACCTCACAGCCAAAGTGCTAACACTTGTAAAACTTCTTTCCTACAATGCACACGGTTTATCACTGAAGCTGTGTTAACAGTGAAGACTGTCCTCCTCTAAAGAGCTGTTTTACAACACAAAAACTGTGCAGATCTGGCCTAAGGAACCCCAGCTGCTCCAAGCCTCCCTCTCAGTACTGACTCCACCCTGGCAAGGCTGGCAGGTAAGCAGCAAACACCGCGGGCCTCACCTGGCATATGATGTCTCTGTTGGTAACACGCACAATCATCCTGTACTTAGGAGTGTTGTACTTGTTTTTATCTTGAATTACCAAACGTTTGCGAGCATAGTAATCAGTTTTTCCCTCTGAAAAACAACAGTTGTAGTGTGCACAATGCGTGAACAAAGTAGGAATATTCATAAAGGACATTTAATTGTGTGTTACAGGGAATTTAATAATACCTCTCCTTCTCCTGAATTTCACTTGGTATCTCTTGAAGTACGCCTTATTCTTGACAACTTTCACAAACCCCTTGGATAAGAAATATAAACTACACGTTATTAACAAATAATCCTGTAAGCCAAGACCATTCTAACTAAACGTGCCATGACTAAAACCATAATGCAACCAAGAATTAAACTGATTATCTTGTATGTTTAGATAAAAAAAGCACATAAAAATGAAATGGAAAAGAACCCACCGGGCACATCAAACCCCATAAATTCTACCCCTCCCACGAGAACTAATGTTTCAAGAGAAAACCGAAGTGTATCTGTTCACTGAAGGCCCGTCCGCACTGATGGTGCCCATTTCCTGTCACTCCGGTACAGCCAGTGCCTTCTCTGGCGCCTTCGGCCACGGAGCCACATCCCCGCAGCCCCCCGCCCTCAGCCAACCCGACACCCGCAACCCGGGGCCCAGCGCGGCTGCTGCGGGGCACCGGGGCCTCTATCAGCCCCGGTCCCGCGGCCCGGCCCCGACCCAGCCGCCGCCGGCAGAAC
>VZTZ01025995.1:63780-146210 GCA_013400955.1 Drymodes brunneopygia | reverse complement strand
CCTCGGCCCGGCGGGACACGAGTGGGCAGCGGGCGCGGTGGAAATGCCCTGAGGCGCCGGCCGCGGGAGGGGCCGCGGCCCGAGGAGCCTCCGGCGGGTCTGTCTGCAGAGGGCGAGTTCTTCCATGGCTTATCGGCGCAGCGTCGAGCCGGGAACCCGCGGGTCTGTTATACTCGAGCGAGATAATGTTCAGTTTTGAAATGCGAGAATTCGTTTCTTTCTTGCCACCTCCTGGTGCATCAGCCTGAACGTGATTATATAATGAAGATAAAAAGTCGATAATAATGTTCTGGCTACTTATTATACATTCCAGGCTTAGTTATTCAGTTATGACCGTGTTTCTGTGGTTCCATGTAACACCTGCTAATCAACATTGATAATCAAAGCAATTTCGTAGCAAACGAGAAGCTGGCTTATACCATTTTCAGTTTCCAGCGTGAGCTGCCATTAACACTGCCTGTATCAAAATATTGCATTCCACATCAGCCTAGGATAGCTCTCTCTTTTTCAAAGATCACATACGAAAGATGTGGAAAGGAGACACTGATATAGAGAAGAAAAGATAATGTTCAATATGTTTTACTTATCTCCAAAAGCTTTTGTCAAAGAATTCAAAATTTTTTTAATTCACTTTACTTCACATGTGTAAAGGAGATGGCAGTTGGATCTGGTTTGGTTTAGTGATAGATAGCATTAAAATATTCTGTATAAATGTGCCTGTTTATTTCTCTTCCCTTTCCCAGTGCGAGTTGTCAGCTTTGATCACAATTGTACCGCTCTCTATTTATGCTTATAAAGATTTAAGGCTTATTTTGAAATACATAGATATGAGTTCTTTCTCAAGTGAGGATTAGGAGAGGAAATAGAGACAGCCAGTGAAAGAAGTGCATGATCAGGAGGAAAGCACTCAGTATTATGAGTCAGCATTGCCTGAATTTTATCAAGTGGGCTGACAGCAGCTGTAGTGATTGTCACTGAGTGTCCATCCAGCCCCACAGTACTTTGAAGAGGAACAGATGTTTGGGGAAGAAAGCTTCAACAGAACAGCCCTACTTCCTTCCCATATCTCTTCCTACACTCCTGCAGGTTGAGATTTAAAGGCTTCTTGAACTACAGCTGGTGGCTTGGATGTTTTGTTTTGGTGATGTTGGTTTGCTTGGTTGGGTTTTTTTGCATTGCTCATCGTATCTTTGTCTTCTGTGGACTTGTTTAATTGCTGTTGAACAAGTAAGCAGGAAGTTATTGGACTAGTTGAAAGGAAGAGATAGGAGAAAAGCCCTTCCAGATTTATTGCAGAAGAAGGGATGGAGAAAGTGACATGCCAAAAGAGCTACTGTCAGTTTATTCTCTGGGTAAGACTGATAGTAAACAGAAGTTTTAAAAATGGGAAGACAAGTCCTTTGTCAGTGAATTTTGGAAAACAGAAATGCTTACTTTGCTATTTCAAGGTTCCAACATCACAATTTAGAAGGGGGAAACAGCTGAGTTGGGGGTATGCATACTTAGGATTATGTTTACCCTTGCTTACTCTTAAGTTTCCTTAACTTGCAGAAAAAAGAAATTCTAATGCTTAAGAAACAGACATAACAGAATTTAACATTTTGCTTATAATTCTAAGTTTCAAGTGCATAGTCTAAAAGAAAAAAATGTTTTCTGGTTGATCCAAGAAACAATAATAAAAACTAACCCTGAGTTTATGAATGTTACTTTCTAAACCAACCTATACTTGTCTTGATTGTAGTCTCTTAACTAATTTTTTTTCTAGACCAAATTAAAACAGTTACAGTTTTAAAAAAGGCAAATAGTAAATATTATAGGAATATGTAATTTTGAGTCGTTAGATGTGTTCTCTGAAGTTCTTGAATATGTAACTGAAGTTTGTAGGTAGCATGTTGAATTCAAGTCTTGTGCCTTCTGTGTTTGTAATGATTGATATCATTTGTGGCCAGTGTTTGGATTCCTTTAAGTTGGGAATACTGTCTTGCTTTCATTGTCGTGATCTCTGCTCAAGTGCCTGTGCATTGCAGTGCATCCTTTCCTGCTCCAGCAAGTGGTGATTGCAGGAGATTGGTGGCTGGCAATGGACAGTGCCTGGGCTCTGCTCTGGCTTTGCTCATTTTACACATGGCTGGGATGTGTTTTTGCTTATGTGTGTGCACAGAAACTGTCTGCTCAGAGGGAGCAGCAGAAGTGATTTAGTGAATTGGCACTTTTCTGTAATTACTCTTTACGTAGCCTTAACTTCTGAGAACTCTGGAAACTATTCCATTTAGCCATCAAGTGGTGTTTTGGGGACAGCCCAGGAAGTGTTGAGTCTGCTCTAGGGTTCAGGCAATGGATCTCCTTTTAGTCATGATGACAGGGATGATGTTGACAGTGTGACTGTCAATTTTGTGTGCTAATTGTCTGTAGAAGTGTTCCTCCCCAGTCCCAGCAAGGCAGTTGTATTTTTGGGGTTGAAGTAAAATACCAGGGTGGATCTTTATTTTGGATAAGAAGTGAGGTGATGTGATAGAATAAGTGCGGACACTTGTTTTGTCCTAATTTCCAACTTGGAAAGCAGCCAAAAGCCTTCATCAAATATCTTTTTGTTCCTTTGCCTGAACAAACTTTACCTGCCTCTGATGGGTTATGTTACTTTATCATTTTGTCTGACCGGTGTTGCTTTTGCTTCTACAGTTCAATCCTTTGAAAAAGACAGAAAGAAAGAAAGAGAAAGAAATCCAAAATTAGTATTTTGATAGCAGGCTGTGTTAATGTGTTCTGCTATATGGTAAGGTATTGAACTTCCCAAACTCCTGAGTTTTCTTACAGCCCGTTGTCCTGACTAAATCTTAATGATTCTTAGCATAGCATTAAATACCTGTTTGATGACATCATAACTTGTTCTTAGAATTCTGGCTCATCAGTATCTCATACTGCATTAACTATGTATCTTTTTCATTGTTTTCATCAGGCTAGCAGATGGGGTCAGTCTTTCAGTACTGTTGTTGCCATAAATTCATCCTGCACTTGAAGCTAAGAAGATGTTAGAGGAGCTTACTGTTAATTTTTGTTATAGAAGGCAAAAACTATCAAATGTCACTTAAAATAGGTGTAAAAATTATTAGTTAGCCAAAATCTAACATTTTGAACATGTACTGTCGACATAACTATTGTGCCGAAGTTAGTTTTATGTCTCTCATTTTTCATGCATTCTTGTTTATATGTAGCTCAAACAGTGAACTACTTCCAGGCATAGTAAAAGGAAATTCCAGCTTCTATGCTGTCTGAAACAGCAGAGCTAAAACCCAGTATTCATTGAGCAAAGTAATTTTTTTCCTCTGTTACAATGCATTACTGGTGAAATTTTGACTTTGGCTGAAGTCTTAGTAAGTATTTCCCAGCCCTTTGGAGAAAGAATTGTGATCAGTCTTTCTAAAGACAAGATTACAAAAGCCAGTTTAAATTTCATAATGGGACAAATTATGTTAAAATGGGCTTGGGATTTTTACATGAACTTTTTGGTGTCAGGCAGACACGAAAAATCGTCTGTATTTCATGGATCCCCTTTGTGTTCTTCCCCTAGCAGACTGTTTTGGAAGAAGTAAACAGGTCCTTATTTCCCAATAAAAGTGCAGAAGTCAGTGGCCAACTAATCAGAACATAACTGACTTCATTTGATGATGAGCAGATACATCATTTCTCTGAAGAGCAATTTCCCTTTTCTTTATTAAATATCTAAGGAAAATTAGATTTCTCTGTGCTGTGCTCAAAGAAGGCTGCAGGAGCACTGTTACAGACTTGAATAGCATGGAGGGAGACCCTTCCACAGCACAAAAATACTCTGCTTCCAGTTATGCTCTAAGTGCTTGTGAAGGCAAGTCATGGTAAGTAAATTAGTGGGCAAAATGGAATATTGCTGCAGGACCACAGATGTTGGCATGGATTGTGTTAAAATAATTGACTATTGGTGTTTGCAGCTGTTTTTATATCTGCTCTGTTTACTGGATAGCTTGGACACCTTTCCTATGTGGAAATTACTGATTAGTTAAGCTTCTCACTGTTGAAATGTTTACATTCTATTTCTTGTCTATCAGCAGCTGCAGGTTGCAATGAGTTGTAGTTCACAAGTAAGGCTGGTTACCAGTCTGTCATTTAGAAACTGTTTTACTCTTGAGTATTACTGATAGAAAGTTGGCCTTTTAGCAGATCATTTAAAGGAGATTAGTATCTTGAAGGTGAGGGTCTGACCAACCTCTGTCATGTATATTTTTTGACTTCTAGAAAGTAATTAATAAAGTTTTAAGTGTTACCATATTGCATAAGGGACATGGTTGTGTCCTTTGATTTCTCCGTTAAATCTCATTTCATACATGCCATTGGAAAGGGAGCTGTGCACAGCTTGGTAACAAGAGATGAGCATTTTGTTTCTAACCTGCACATTGTGACATCAGTTTATCTGGTTTCTGTAAAAAAGGAGAATTTGACCTAGAAAATTCTTGAGCTGCTAGTACATAAACAAAGTTGCAGGGAATGGTATATTTTCATGTGCCAGATACTAAATCCTTCTAAACTTACCAATTTAACTGCTTGTAAATTTGGTGTCCTTTTCAAATGAAGAGTTGTGTTAAAAACATTGCTTTTGATTAAGGGTCAGTGAATGTTTAAAAACAGGACTCAGTTGTTTCTCACTTCCAAAATATGGGTGTAAAGCTTTTAGTAAATTTAACTGTATTTGTGTACTTTTGTTTATGTTGGTCCTAATGTAGTGTAGATGCTAGACCTGTCTGCTTTCCAGGAGGAAGCTAGGCATTGGGGTATGAGTAGGAAAGTAAAGTCAGTAGAAAGGAGACACAGTTATAAACATGTGTCCTCCAGAGTGTGTTACTCTTTTGTAAGTGCCTGATGATACTTGAATTCCAGTTAGAAAATTGAATTGCACTTTACTGAAAACACAAAACCCCTAAATCTTCCAATCTATTGCATAAAAAAACTTGACATGGTTGATTTTATTTTAGCTGATTAATCTGATGGTTCCCTCTGTTTTGTTAGCCAAGGGGATGGTCCTTCAAGTACATATCTGTGTCACTGGCATGCTGAACCTAAATACAAAGAAATTTTCCAGACTGAGGTCTAAGAGAACAAAGGAAGTTCTCTGTTAAAGGTTTTTACTGTAGTCCATCACTATTTTCTCTTGCAGCTCTGAGGAGCTCTCAGCCATCTATTGTACAAAAGCACTGTATCTAATTCTTTTCCCTTGAAAGAAGGCCTCAGTTTCTTGAAGATTGTTACATTCCTGTGTCGGACGTGAAACTTTTTCTGATAAAGGACCATGTCTAGATGGACAGAAGATAGTGTCAGCAAAAGCACTGTGGTTTGTTTTAGCACACTGGGACAATGCCTGACAGACTGTAAACCACACTGGTCTGCAGAGGGAATTAAAAACCTGGAATTGTTCTTGGAAAGAAATGAAATTTAGTACAACTTGGTCAGTGATGGAAATGTTACTCATATGACTGGGCAATGGTTTAGTGGGTTGAGGAACATTTAGTGGGTTGCTACAACATTTCTAATGAAGTTCCTCTTTGAAACACCTCTTATATTAGTTGTAAGTGTGAACTACGACTTCAAGTTTCTCTGGGACCATCAAAACCCCATGACATACTAGTCAGGTGATGGCTTTTAAAAAATTAGGCTTTCTGATAGCCTAAATTTTAATCAATGTAAAGTGTTAGACTGCTTTATTTTTTTGTTTCAGAAAGACTTGGAGAGCTAGTGTGAAAGTAGGAAATGCTAGCCATGATATTCCTGACTACTGTTAGATGATATTACAAGAAAAATCAGGAATATGAGGGTAAGCTTCTGCAGAAATCAGTTATATGAATTTTAAGTGTAAAAGACCCAAATGAAGTTTGTAGTGAAGCCATGTTTGAGTCCTGAATTAGGATTTTTGCTTGTCAGGGAGCATGAGAGCAGGCTGACTCACCAGCTACATCTCCTGCATGTGTCATTGACTGAGTTGGTTTAATTTGTTCTATAGATATTAGAATGGTATTAACTTTGAAGCAAGAAGGAGACTGGGTCTGTGGAATGCTATAAAACTGGCTTGAAAACCACATATACACTTTCAGACCCAATTATGTCAGATTTCTTTTTATAAGTAGAGTAGTATGGAGATTACTTCCTGTATTCTGGAAATTCCCATTTCTTTCTCTTTTCATGAAGAGAAGAAATCGTTGAAAGCAAATGATGCATACAGTAGTGTTTGTGTAAGGCTTGCAGTTATTTTTATTTTGTCATATGGTAAGAATATTACAAAATATGATAAGTTGAGAGAGTATTTCAAGATATCTGTAATCTTTTGGGTAATCGAGATATCTATAATCCTTTGATACAAATGTTCCTCAGAAAAATGCAGGAGAAAGGTAGTAAGTGAATTCAGTGTATACAGTGAAATACCCTTTTAAAAGGAATCTAAAGAGAATTTTGTAGGAAAAACAGATACTGTCTGGCAAATGCAAATATACGGGGTGCTAACATAATTAGGCCTTTTGTAAGGTACTGCACATTACCTGAGTATTCTCAGGTAAAGAGGTTTATACATTTGTATGTAATGTGGAATGTTGCAGTCTACCTTTAGCTGGCCTTACTTAAAATATTTTATATGCAGCCTCATTGCAGTATTCCTTTGAGTAATTTGGAAACTAAACAGTGTTGTAGTCCTCTTGGTAATAAAGATCTGTAATCATCAGCTAATGAAAGATACTAAACATGAAGTTGAAATACTGAATTTTGTATAGTTTGGTTGATCTATACATCACATATCATGCATCTGTGTTTAGTAGCAATATAAACATTTATTAGATTGCAGATCTAGAGGATGTAGCAGACAGGTCTGTGTCTTGCCTCATTGACTCATCAGGTGACTGAGAAATGCTGGTAGTTCTATTTTCCCAATGGAAACTGTGTAAGAGTACAAAGTCTTTGTTAATTAAGTCTTGTGTTCTCCCATCTTTTTAAAGAACAGTATGTTCAAACTCAAAATTCACCCATTTCTTTAGGAGGTATCTGCATGATCTCAGGCAGGCAGATGCCAATGAATTGCTCCTGTGCTCTGGGTTCGTTGGCAAGCCAGGAGCAGTGTAGCTGTTACAGGACTGGGTGCCTGAATGAGTGTGCCTACTTTGGAGCTGGAAGATGCCTGCTCCTGTGTCCTCCTGGGCAGGGTAAGGAAGATGTGCCCCTGCCTGCTTCTCTCCAGACCTAGCCATCTTCAATGGAAGGGGTTGGTGTCCCAGGTGTGGGATGGAAGTGGCATTTGTATTCAAAATCTTGGATAAATTGGCAGGTTCTTGAGTGATCCCCCTCCCGAGAAAAAGCGTGTTTTTAAAATTGGTTGATTCTATTTTTGATCACACATTAATAATAATTAGTAATGGCTTGAGGGTCCTGATGGTGCTCTTGATGGCTTGGCATACATCCCAGCCAATGTAGGTTAGTTTTTGTACTCCTTAAAGGTAACTTGGATTTCAGCATCTGAAAAATGCTGAGAATAACAAGGAAACCAATTCTCTTTGCAGAGCTGAAAAACTGGCTGAGGTGAGTTGAGCAAAGACTCCTGTTAACTGGAGACTTCCAGCCTGGGCTGGTTACTGAATGGGGGTGGAGAGCTCGCCTAGATCGGGGAGTGTTGGGGCTCCGGAGCAGCCTGGGCTTGGGCTCTGTGTGCGGCTGCCGGGAAGGCGCGGGGCTGGGGCAGCTTTGCAAGCGGCAGGGCTCCAGCAGTGGGGGGAGCGCCAGAGGTGCGAGGGTGTCGGCAACGTCAAAAGTCCCGTCTCATGTGCAGTTAGATTTAGCGCTGTGACCTAGCTAAGATCACGGGAGGAGCGCTGTGGCGTAGCTGGCTGTCCTTGTTGCTGCTATAAACAGCTGAGCACATGACTACCATTTCTTTTTCACAGCAATGAAGAGTAGCAAAGGGAAGGACACTTTGTAACTGAAGTGCAGAGCATCGTTTCTGCAGGCAAAACGCAGACACTGCTGCAGCCCTGCAGATATGTCTGTTAAAATAATAGCAACCAGGTTTTAAAATAAACACTTGTTTAGGAAAGCCTTGAGGACACTGCCCAAAAAACCCAAAGATTAAAGGTTTAATGAGATTTTTTCTCTTGAGTCTTTCCAGAATATTGTGTTAAGCAAAATCACATGTCTGAAGAAGGGAGGTGAAACCAAATGCTCATACAGATTTTCCTCTGTTTGCTGGAGTTGGCCATGCCCAGTGAAACTATCTGCTGTCATTCATACGAAATTTATTCTTGTTGCTGTCGCTGTGATTTGTAACTGGGGGAGCCCCAGTTTCTCTGACAGGACTGGAGTGAAAGCTGTAGTTCTCTCCTTTGTGCTGTCAGAGGAGAGGTGCAGATCTCCTGGGAGTCAGTAGGACTCACCTGTGTACTGTGTGTATGTATTGTCTCAGTGTGTGACAGATCTCTTGTTGCAGGAGCTGCCAGCAGAAAGGTGGGAGGCAGCAGTGCTCGGTGGTTTAGTGATAGCCAAGTACAGCGGTGCTGTTGGATGGAACGGGGTACATGGAATTGGAAAGCTTGGGACGGAGCAGGGATTTTCAGTCTTTATTAAGAGGAGGCTAAAGAGTTGGAAAGGCAGGTGTACTCAGTGTGTCCATAGGAATGCTGGTGCATTAGTCTGCACAGGAGGAAAAAATTATTAAACCTAACTATGGAGCTGCAGCTTAAATTTGGTAAAGTAATTCAAGTAACTGGATCTTTACATGTTAATATTGGTATTCCATGTTTTCCACATCACTAGAATCAGCTCAACAAATGTAACTGCTATTTCTGTATTTTCCTGAAGAGAATCAACGTTACTAATGAACTACCATCAAAATAATTTGCTTTATTGCCAGTGATTTTCTATTACAGTTTAGACTAAGTTCTATTTGCATGTTAGTATTTAAAGGGAACCAAAAGAAAAGATATACCAAAAAGAAACAAGCAAATCCAAACCCCTAAAATTACTAATGACAGTATATACTCACTTGCAAAAATCCTGGTATTTTATAATTGACTTCCTGGACACTGAAATTCCAACTAAGAATATTTTATTTCCACTTCTCATCAAAATAACAATTTGTTCTCAAATTAGAGTAAAACCACACGGAGGAAAGAAATGCTAAAAAACTGTGCATATAACTTATTTTACGATTAGTGTTCTGATGCATATTGAGTTCTGGAGGCAGTTTACTAGAGCCATAGATAATATAGAATCATCTTTATTAATGAAGGATACATTTGTTCAGATCAGGTTTCTTGGGATACAGCTCAAGGTTTTCTCATTTTCAAATATCAGTGACCTGTTTTCTGGAAGGTCTTAAATCACTTTTCATAGATTCTGTGAAATCTTCTGCTTCTGTTATAAATTTTGAAATTAATGTAGGTGAAATGATGAAATATGAAAAATCCTGCTACTGTATCCTATTCAGGGAAATGGATGATGAGCACATAGTTAATACCTTCATGTCTTGGTTCGGGGGTCTTCACTGATGCTGACACTTTAAGAGAGCTGGCTTTAGATATTTAGGAAACCTGGAAGAGCCTGGCAAAAAGGATGTAGGTGTGACTAGTTAGCTGTTAGATCAGAATTGTGTTTTTCTTCATTCAGCTTGGCCCTTGGTGACTGCCATAACTCTTTTCCCCCAAACAAAAATTCTTCATGTGTTTTTGATGCAAATTTCACTGTGAGCCTTTTGATCTTCAAATGTTCACTTTTGGCAGTTGTGCACTTTGCCTGCTGTGTGTCAGTGTTTTCAGATAGCTGGCTAGGAATAGTTTTGGGGTACGAGTTCTCTGATACATTTTAATGAACCTCTGAGCTGCCCTGAGAAGCAGTATTGTTAGGTACATTGTTTTGTCTGACTTAGCTGCTGTCTTGCATGGTTTTCTTGACTATACTTTTTGATATTCTTCACATAACTTTGATATTCTTCACACCTTTGAGTTAATTTTTTAGTGCCCAGTGATATGTTGGTGAATGAATGTTAGTGAGATTCTTGATTTCTGTCCCTACACCACCCCCCTTCAGCTCTCTTACTGTACCATGTAAACCTCATCATTTATAAGCCAGATTGACCTTGAATTTTGTTTTATGCCTTAAGTCTTCGCCATTACTTTACTTTGTGAAAAGATAAAAATGGAATGTGTGTTTTTAGTTCCTGTTTGCACCACATAGAGTATTATTGAAAATCACTGATTTTTCTAATCTTTATACCTAAGATTCTTAGAGCGGGTGACTCCTAAAGCCTGCTGCATATGGCAGTCATTTTTACTGTGTTAAGATTGGCCCTGTTTCTGCCAGCATTTATTTTTGGAGTAGTTGCATTACTTGTGATATTTTAAGCAGTTTAAAGCCTTTGAGAAAATAATCAGTCTTAAGTGAGACGTATGAGTTACCTTCATTATAATGTGATTTTTTTCAAAGTGAAACAGCAGTAATTTATCCTTTCATAGCAATAGTGAATAAAGGATATAGACTGAGTGAAATATTAATACATGTATTAAACTCAGAATTTTGAAACCTCTAGTAATTTTCATTCTTTTGTTTTATAAAAGACAGTGTCAAATGCTAGTGTTGGAAGCAATTTTTTCCCAAGATTATATTTAAAAGATATGTATTGAGATCTTTGTGTTTTGGGTTGTTGTGGTTTTTTTCTTTTTCCTTTTTTTCTTCTTTTGTTATACCTGAGTTTTGCTGTCCAGCAGTGACAAGAACCAACTGGAACCTTTCTGATGCTTATGTTGGCATCTTACTATTCCCACCTGTGGTTTGCTTTCCTGCCTCTGAAGACTTCTAGCAAAATTTGATATCATTTTCAGAATGAATGCTAAGCATATGGAAATTGGAAACTACTTCTGGTCTTTTAGGAGAGCTCTTCGGTGTTATGTTGTTGTTGGAGAGTAAGTGGGAAGGTTGAATACCACTTGTTTGGGTTTGGCCTGTGGTGCTTCTCTTGTTTTCTGAAAGCATTCAGTGTATCTTCTTTCTGATGTGAAGTGAAAATAAAATCCTGCTGGATTTGATTGACAAGAAAGTGCTTTGTAGCATTGTATCCAAATAAAAGCTTCTGTTTCAGCAACCAACCACTCAGTGTATATATTGTGCTTCAGGTAAATGCACAGTGTGATGAGATGGAGTTTTTTATTTCAATTGAAATTTTGCTTTAATTAGATTCTATTGGAGGATCTTGGGAAGGGATTTTTTTCCTGTAGCTCAGTGTCTTTAGTATCTTAGTAATTATTTATAGGCTGTACTGGAGGATTGTTTGTGGCATTGAGTAATCAGTGTTTTGAGGAAATCAGCAAAGTTCAAAATAAATAGTTATCAGCAACACCACTTCAGAAGTTCCTCTTCAGCCTTGGTTTTGCCAAGTTTTAACATTTGCTAGGCAGCTAGCCCTTCCTCTGAGGTGCGTCTGGATTTCCTCTGAGTTGGGCTGGGGAAGAATTAAACTCTGAGTTACTGTATGTCAAAGCCTCTTATATTTTCAGATGCTGAAGGGAAGCTCTAGTGAGGGGTTCACTGAAAGATGCCACCAAGAACTCCTCTTCTTTCCATAGCACTGGTCAAGAAGTAGCAGCAGATACTGATATGATCAGCACCAGTTAACCTTTGCTTTCCCAGCCCACTCTTCCCTAACTCTAGTAGCACCTGCTTTTTTCCCAAAACCCTGTGTCTGTCACTGGCAGTGGGATTTGGGATCAAGGACACTTGGTGCAGGAGTGACTTGAAGAGAAAGTGAGGAAGTAAAAGAGGCAACAGTGTGATGCCTTACTGTGAGACTTTCAGCTCATGGAGATTTGTAGATTCATGGGCATGGATTCTTTGAGACTGTTTTCTGCACACTGGCAGTGCTAGAGGATGCTTTGCTTTGGTGTAAATTAGAAATGTACCCCTGTTCCTCTGTTCTGACACTATAGGGATTAGTGGAGGTGAGCAGTGGGTGCTCTGGGGGGTTACACTGATAGTCTGTTCAGTGTCGATTAGTAAAGTAGTTGTTTCTATATCTGTATTTCTACAGTTTCTGTGCCATTATTTTAGTTTATCAAGATGTCTTAAAATAAGCTTTTATTTCTATTTATTTTTATAATGGGAAGTCGGAGCTGATCCTGGATCCTGTGGTATTTCTGTACTGCAGAGATGAGCTCTGTGAGTATACATCAGGAGTTTCTCGGGGTTTGTCTTTGTGGATTAGCAACATTCTTGCATGTTACTTCTATAATACTGTATTGCTGGTGATGCTTGTGTTCTTCTGGCAGCCTTGGGGTCCTGGAGAAATAAATAATCTCAGTGTTGCTTTGTGCCTATTGTATATTTTTTCCTTTGTTTGATGCAGCAGGTTTGCTGGAAAAAAGGAGTTAAAAAAGGACAACTTTTGCATCCTCTTGTTTTTGTCGATACAGGTGGCGACAGACAAGGTTGCAGGCAAGCTGAGCTCCACTCTCTCATGGGTGAAGAACACTGTGTCGCACACCGTCAGTCAAATGGCCAGCCAGGTGGCGAGTCCATCTGCCTCCCTGCACACCACATCCCCCTCCACCACTCTGTCCACACCTGCCCTCTCACCATCCTCACCAACACAGCTGAGCCCAGACGACTTAGAATTACTCGCTAAACTTGAGGAACAGAACAGGTGAATGGAAAGCTTTTTGCTCTTCAAAGTATGGTAATGAGACTAAAATTGGTTTGTTGCAACTGTAGCATAGACGCTGTTAAAGGGGAGTAAGTTAAAACTTCATGGCACAACACTTCAATTTGAAAGCCCAAAGGTTTAAGAATTTGTATTTTTGTGCTATGTTTTTACAAGTTATATTTTTGAGGAACTCTGAAAGGTGTTTTTCTCTCCTGGTTTTACAGGAGTGTTTATACCTGCCCCTAATAGTAAGAAATTACACTGACTGTGGTTTTTAGCATCCAATTTAAAGTAGAATATCTCAGGGATGAGAATTGCGTATAACCTTTTTACCTTCTCAGATCAAAACTATAATTCTATTAATTTCTTGAAATCTTAAATATTTCTCAATCATTTTTTCCACTTTTATCCAGTTCTTGTTTCAGCTACATAACCTGCTATGTACAGAGATAGAACAGTGTTCAGCCACCTTCTTGCTGTTACACTAGTGGTGCAAGATACATAATATCTTAAATTAATTAAAAGTAACTTCCTAATCAGTTTTTTCTGTTCATCTTGCCTTTTTATGCATAGTAAGTAACAATTTTACTGGTAGCCTTTTCATGAGTGTGTGTTTATCTGCATCATGTACAATTCAAGATGCAACTTTCAAGTGGATCAGTTGCTCTTAATGTGCACAGTGATTGCAAATGCATAGTATCACTAAGAAATGAAATTGGATTGTATAGTTTCTTAATTCTGAATTTCCAGAACCCATACTCATTTGCACTTTTGAGGCAGGACTCCTAAACAGTGTGTCCTTTTGCAAAATCTGGTTATATTTGACAAGTTTGTTTTAGTAGTTTTTGAGAGGTTGGCTATAAACAACTTGAGCTCCGAATAGATTTTTGCACTTGGCAGGTAGCTGCAGGGCTTTGTTACCTACTGAAGATGGCTATCTCTGAACTGTAGTGAAGTGCAGGGTTTGATAATTTAGCTCAAACTAGCTTCTGTTCCATCTTCTGTGAGTGTGCTGGACTTTACACTGAGGCAGTTGAGGTACTCTATTTTTGGTTGTGTTGGGTTTGTTTGGGGTTTTTTGTTGTTGTTGTTGTTTGGTTTGGAGGGTTTGGGGGAGGGGGGCTTGGTTATTTGGATTTTTTTTATGTTCTTCTTTTGGTGGTGCTTTCTTTGGTGGTTATTTTTGTGTGTGTGCTTTTTGTTGGGTTTTTATTATTCTTATTCTTGGTTGGGGGGGTTGTTTGGTTTGGGGTTTTGTTTTTGTTGTTTGTTTATTTGTTTTCTCTGCTGAGTCACTTCTGAGAGTAGTAACTTCCAATGGAGGAAAAAAAGTAACTGGGGGGAGGGGGGGCAATGGCTGTGTGTCACCTGGCATGTCTTCTCTCAGGTCTGTGTTCTGCAGCCTGATAGCAGCACAGTTTGCAGGGAATTTGATACATCTGTCCAGATTTTGACAATAGAAAGAAGCTTCTAGAACCACCTCATATGCTCTTCCTTGTGTTTTGGGATCATCTCTCTTCAAAGATGAACTACATGAAATTTTTGCTGTGCAAATGAAAAATAATCAAAAGAAGCAAAAAACAGTAAAATTGCACTTTTAAGAAAGCTGATTTGCATATAATCTGAGGCTTCCTAGTCTTGTAGTCCTTTTGTCATGTAGTTCATGACAAAGTGACTAACTTTTATTTGAAAAGCAAACTGTTCTTTGGACTGCTTATCTACGTTGGAATGTAATGTCTGTACATCTAGAGTCTTTTCATTAAGGCCTGCAGTCAGACTACCTGGCTAGTTGAAATAAGAATGTGAGCTTGGGCTTTCTGTCTCAAGTCAGCTTTCTTCATTTAGTAAGTAAACTAGCAAATCTTGTCTGGTTCTATTTAATTTTAGCCAGACATATTGTTAGTCCCACACTAGTATTTGTGTGGGAATTCTATTTAGAGGCTACCCTATCAAGTGGATCTTTGCTGGGGAGATACTGCCCTTTAATACTGAAATTCGATGCTCTTACACTGGCTGCACTGTAGTTTCAGAGCAGTTTGCATCTGCAGTTTAGCACAGTGGCACTTTGTTGACAAGGAATTGTACTCTGTTCACAGGGAACCATTCTTTCTGCTTGCTGGAAGAACTGCTGATGTGGATGTTTGTAAAGGTTTTGGGCTTTTTGTAGGCTTTTATGTCAGAAGGAGACTATGAATTAGGTAAACAGTTAGAAAAGGGAAGAACTCAAATTGTTTCAAGCTATGTCTTGTAGTATTCTGTAATCTAATTATGCTGAAAGTCCCCACAGAATAAAGAGGAAACTCAGTCCAGAGTCCTGGTGGAACTGTTTGGCATTAGTAAATCATTTATAAAGTTTTAAATGAAAGAAAACTGAGTAAACGTCACAGAACTTGCGACTTAGTGTAAAAAGAACTTCCTGTTTTCAAATCTAAGGACCATGAGTTTATCCAGGTAAGGTCAAATTACAGAAACTTACTATAACTTCCACAGAAAACTGTGAAAACTGGAAGTGTCTCATGAGAACCTCGTTTTTATAATATTAATGTTTATTTTATGCTTTTTCCTCTGTGATTACTTTGAATTTTGTGTTTAGGCGTTATCTTGGATTGAGCAAAGGAGTTTCAAACTAAGTTTCCATTATGGATCACTATAAGCCAGGTTTCTAAACATTTGAAGTGGATTTTTAAAGTATTTTCTTCAAAACTAGATTTTCTGGATTCCATTAATAAGCAGAAATTTATTTGAATTTTTTACAAATAAAATTCCAAATGAAAATCTGTCTTGAAAAGGCTTTGCTTTTTTTCTTCCTGAAGGTATTACCATTTAACTCTTTTCCAAACAAAATACTGCTGCAGAAACTGTGCTATTTGTTTTCATGAATTAAATTACTTTTTCTCTTACTTTCATAAACACCAGTAGGTGAAAGCTGGGAACAGGGAAAGCTAATATAAACATCTTTATTGTAGCAGAGAGCTTAAAAATTGTAGGTATGCTGAGATTTCTGTACCATCTCAGATACAATATGCCTTGGGTTATAATTTGTTAAATATCTAAAACATAACCTGACCTTGCTGAAATGCTGCTTTTAATTAACTTTTGTGCTAATTTTTGAGAAATTATTCAACCATGTGACTCTGATGTACTGATGTTGGAATTCCTAGAAGTTAAAGCACAAATTAAACTCTTGGTAGAGTGAAACACTTTCAGATTAGTCTGAATTCTTGCTCTTGCCTAACACATGGTCTAAAAAACTTCCCCCTGCTTATGGAACTCAGTATTAGTTGAGGATAAAGAAAGCATTGCCTTTTTCCAAGTCGATGGCCACAGGAACCAGCTCACAGGAAGTCTCAGGATCTTGTCTAGCACTTGACACATCTTTATTTATACTTTGCTGCTAGATACCCCAGAGGTTCTCACGTTTGAACTCCTCACTTTACACATTCATTAGCTCTACTAATCACTTCTGTTGCCTTGTCCTTGGTCTGGGATTTCTCCTGTGCA
This sequence comes from Drymodes brunneopygia, assembly GCA_013400955.1. Lineage (NCBI taxonomy): Eukaryota > Metazoa > Chordata > Aves > Passeriformes > Petroicidae > Drymodes > Drymodes brunneopygia. The sequence continues at coordinate 130,024 of VZTZ01025995.1, read as the reverse complement.
TTTATGAAACACTGTGTTGATTTGCGAACAATTGTCAGCAAATGTCAGTTGTTTTAAAATTGCCTCAAAGGTTGTAATTGTTCTGTCTTTATTTACACTGTCAATTTTTAAAAAGTGTAATCAGGTAGACTTCTAGGAGGCTAATTTTTTGTCTTTTAAATGACTAGTTTTTTAAGTTCTTTGACATTTGATGTTACATTGAGGATATTTAACTATTTGTCAGTTTGATGCATGACAGCTGTGGGTGATGTTTTTATCTGTTTCTTAAAAAGCTGCAGTGTGAACTGTTCTGTCTGCAGATTCACTTGCGATCTAAAGAGAAAGCAGTAACATGAACAGTTCTTTTCACATTTAGTCCAAATGAATGCTGGTAAAACTGTTTCACTGAACCTCTGGATGCATTCTTTGTCAAGAAAACAATTAATAGTGTGATCTTTTGTTTAGAAGAACTTGAATTTGGGTTTTGTGTGCTTTCTTTGCAGACTCTTGGAAACAGATAGCAAATCCTTACGATCAGTAAATGGGTCAAGAAGAAACAGTGGATCTTCTCTTGTATCTAGTTCATCAGCTTCCAGCAATCTCAGCCATCTTGAGGAAGACTCATGGATCCTGTGGGGAAGGATTGTGAATGAATGGGAAGATGTACGGAAAAAGAAAGAAAAGCAAGTTAAGGTAGTAGTTGGAAACTGTCTTTTGGATATATTTTTGATGTGATACAAGTGATAGTGTTTTATCTTTGTGATGGGCTTATTCTTTTTGAATAAATATGTAATACAAACTTGCAGTTGAATCTTTCCATCCCTAAGTCTTAGTGCTTCCTATGTAACCTTCCTATGTGCTCCTGCTGAAAATCAGATGCATTTACTGTATCTTGAATAATAAAGCTTTCAGTTTACCTCTGATGAGAGAGTTCCATGAATACAGGGATGATTAGCTTCATGTTTCCAAAAATGGAAATATTGAAAATCAACTTAAGGGCATCTGATAGCTTGATCTATGATTATATATATATATATATGCTATGCTGCTCTATACTGAGCAGCTCTCTTTTTAAAGCATTTTTCATAGGAGAGCTGATAATTCTACTTGAAGGCTACAATGAGTTTAGGTTTTTGTGCTTGCCAAGTATGTTGACCCCAGAGATGACCTTAGGCAGAAGAACACATGCTTTCTAAATTCTGGATGGATTGGATGAACTTTGACCAGTGTGTCCAGTCTGAGTTAGTTGTGGTCATGTACAGAAGTGGAGTTTAATTACACTTGAAATTCAAACTAAAAAGCATTTAGTGCATTCGAACATATCCATGTTTCAGCAGCAGCAAGCACAGCAGCGTGGGATTTTTTTGTTAGTAGGCAAGTCTGTTCTGCTTTGGTTCTTTATTGGCTGTAGTCTGTAGTTCTATGTGCAGAATACAAATGTATCAGGATCTTTTGAACAGTTTGGAATGTGTGTCTATGAATAGGTTGTGGGAAGGCAGAACAATGGGCTAAAGTAAAGTATCTTTTATATGAAGCAGTTGTGAAGAGAGAACATGACTTGAGAGGAAACAAGGGAAGAAAATGAACTAAAGATTTCCTGCTTGCATAGGGACAGCAGTTTCTGGAAAGGTGTTCCAAAAGGCCATGAAAAGAAGGCCACGGGAACCTGGCAAGAGAAAGGAGAAGTGAGATGGTAATGAGTAGATCTGTTTAATTAGAATTTGTTTGACCATTTTCAAGTGTCACAACTATCACTTGTTTTTACAGCTGGCCAAGTATAATTTGAGGAGTATTTGGCTAACTTTGAGGGAATATTTAATTGTATTGCTGACTAATATTATATTGAAAACTAGCCAAGTTTTCCTTTGCTGCTAAATAATTCTCAGTATTTTTTTGTCAAAAGTCAGCCTTAACTGTGAGTCTGCATTTACGATGGAATATCAGAACATCCACACCTGCTCCCTGATTGTGCCAGTAGGTACATAGGTAGCAGCATAGGTGTCTTTTTGTCCTGGCTGTAAAAGCTGGTCTTAGGTTATGAGAAATCTGCTAAGTTTTAGGTTTTAGACATAAGTGTCTGTATCTTCCTCCAAAGATGATGCGTTCCATCCTTCACATCTCTCAATCCACTTCAGAACTTGCTTCCTGTTTATGGAGAGTTTCTGAAGGATGACTCAAATCCTGCTGTTCAGTTCATGTGACATGCCTAGTAGATGTGTTTTCCTACTGATCCTTTCAGGAATGTTGGAGGGATTAACTCTGTTATTCTGTCAAGCAGGTATGTTAACATGACATTTCTTGCTTTATTAGTAGCCCTTGAGGCTTTAGATAACTGATGTACAGTCCAGTTGTATTGTTGACAAAGAATAGTAGGTAGAGACAGTTGTGTAAAGCTGATGTGTTAGGGCTCTTGTCTTGGAGTTGGGAATCTTTTAGGAAATAACACCCTGTTGTGGTGTTGTAGACAGGAGAAATAGTTGGAGTGGCATTACTATGGTGGTTCTGAAGAAGGATGGATTGAGAGCTTAAGGATATTGGAAAATGGAGGTCAGTGATGCAAAACTCCTGCAGCAGAGTTCAAGCTTAAGAAAAGCAAAACTTGAAAGCAAGAGTCTCTTTGAAAGTTATTGGTGTTGCATTAATTAATTGTAATATTGAAGAAGTAGGAGAGATATGTGGAACAAATAGGAAGAAGAGGAAGCCTTGCAGAATAGGAGATTACTCTGGCTTCTGAACAAATAGTGAAAGAAATTAGCCTTTAGGAGACAGAATATTTGGTAACAGTTCTTAAGGTACAAAAGGTTATTAAAGGAAATAGTCTTGAAGAGACAATCTCCTAGGTCAGACTGATTCTAGTTGCAGAACGTACCACCAAGACAGTCTGTTAAATTCCTGAATAATGCTGCTTTCTCAGTTTTCATGTCAAGCAACAAGGCTACTTGTCCTTGTTCTTTCTTAAAGGGCAAGTAACAGGTTCTCAAGTGTATTCATCTGGGCATGTTTGAATTATATAATACCTAGCGGATTTTTTTTTCAAAAGATTAAGTAAATTTAGTGAAATTAGCAGGTGTAAACCTAATGTTTTCTTGGTCCAGTGTCTGAAACTGCATTTAAATAATTTCTTAGAAGATAACTTGGAAATACTGGCACACCAGAGGAATTAGACACAACTTGTCAAGTGTGTTAAATGACTTCTGATAGTTGCACTGTGCAAATTTTTTGTTGCAGTTGGCTGTGCTACAGTTAGTTCTACTTTTTGTCATTTACCTATTTTGAAAGTTATTTTTAGTTGGTGATTTCTTAGATCTCAATTACTACAAATATTTCTAAGGGTGTTATCTTCAGTGATCTTTCATGAAATATAGACATAATTGTATTAAATTCTGTTAAATGGGAGTTACTGTATAAAATTATTTGAATATTCAGTTTTTCACATAGCTTACCATGGATAAGGGACTACTTTCAGTAGATAATTTAGCCACTAAAAATGATTCAGTGACTGCTTACTTTTGTTAACTAAATAATGCCACTAAAACTGAGGTTATAAACTGTATGAATAGTTTTACCATGATGTAAATTTTTTTCTGACATTTGAGGAACTTGATTTAAAGTGTTTTTTTTCTCTTGGTTTATTTTTTGTAATATTTTCAGGAAATAGAAATTAATTTGTCTTTTTGTGCCTTAGGAGCTGGTTCGAAAAGGGATACCTCATCACTTCAGAGCAATTGTTTGGCAGCTTTTATGCAGTGCTCAAAGCATGCCAATTAAGGATCAATATTCAGAGCTTTTGAAAATGACATCTCCTTGTGAAAAATTAATAAGAAGGGACATTGCTAGAACATACCCTGAACATGATTTTTTCAAAGAAAAAGATAGCCTTGGGCAGGAGGTCTTGTTCAATGTAATGAAGGTGAGTTGGTATTTCAGCCCTTGAAAATGTATTTGTAAGAACATGCACCAGCTTGGATTGCCTTGTATGTAGAGAATTTGCTCCAGTTTCATGTGTTGTGAGTTTTTTTCAAGTTACTCTTTTTTAAACCATAGACACTGGAATGGTTTAACAAATCCTATTTTAGTTTTGATGGCATTCCTGAAAGATTTTTATATCTCACAAAGTAAAACCAAGTTGGCATTAAAATAAAGTCACATACTAACTGCTGATACTGCAGTGGAATGAAGTGTGCCATGAATTAAAGTAAACAGCATAGCCCAAGACAAGAACACTGGCAATCAGAACGAGTGTTCAGTTTGCAGATATTTCTGAAGTGCATGTGGCAGCAGCAAATGGCTGGTACAAGGTAATGTGCAGTTGTTCCAGTGCCCAAACACAAAATGAAAATGCCAGTGTAATATTGTTTGCATTACTTAGTCTTCACTAGAGGTTAAACTTTGAAGGTCAGACTTTTTCCTAGAACATAGCTTCAAGAGAAAACTTGGCAGGTTTCCAAATCATAGTAATTTCCATAACTCTAAAACAAAGATGGAGATCACCACATTTCATCCATCTGTAAATAAAACTGCAACATGTATTTTTTCTGAAGACAACTTGTTTCATTGTCTGGTCTGTCTCCTATAAAAGTAGTGCTTTATGAGATTTGTATTCCAGAAGTCTCTCTTTTCTTTTGGCAAATTCCTGTATTTGAAAACTGCCTATATTTTTGGTAGGTATGCCTTAGTTTTAGCTTTGTAGGTGATCAGAGAGTAGGGTTTGTAGCAGCAGGTAGAAACTAGAGTGCCTGACTAAAACTTCTGAATAGGATGTCTGCCTTGCTGGATTTGGGGAGAGGAAGAATGAGTTATTAACAAGATAGCAGAATGAGCTATGATTACTTTTTATTGATAATGGGGTTTTAATTGTTGAGAGATTTAACTTTATTTCCCAGGCTTACTCTTTGGTGGATCGTGAGGTTGGATACTGTCAAGGAAGCGCTTTCATAGTTGGATTACTGCTTATGCAGGTAAAAACATATATGAACCTTTAAAGTCCTTGCTAGAATGCCTGATATACTGTGATGGTTTACCGGGAATTTTTGCAATGGTTTTCCTTCATAATTTTGTTACAATGGAGTTGTCAAGGGCAGCTGTTTCCTCTGAAAATGAAATGAGATTTACTTTGTGTCATTCTATCTGCCAAGATACTGTGTTGGAATGGGAGAAAATATTTATTTCTCAGAGGTAAGGTAGGGTTGCAGGCTTGCAAGCTATTTTGGTGAGTGATATTTCAAAAATAAATGAACTTCTCATTTCTTTTCTATTACATGGAATCTCCTCAGAGTTCAAATGGAACTTCACAGTTGATTTGATTATCTTAAAGCTGCCTTTGTATTATTGGTTTTTGGTTTATGACAAAATAAGGTATATAATAAGAAACTTGCAGACCTCCATTTCAGTTTAGAAATTATTTGCTAGAATTTAATATATACAAAAGCTCATTGGAGTAATTGGCTGTAAATCCCTTAAACAAAACAAAAACCTCAAAACAAACCAACAACCAAAAAAAAAACCACCTCCACTGTGTGCACATGCACACACACACAAAACCCCAATACTAAATCCTCCCAGGCATTTACTCTGATATATCATTATATTTGTCCAGAGTTTTTACTGTGCTTTTTTATTTTTGATATAGATGCCAGAAGAAGAGGCATTCTGTGTGTTTGTTAAATTAATGCAAGATTACAGACTACGAGAACTCTTTAAACCAAGCATGGCTGAACTGGGCCTTTGTATGTACCAGTTTGAATGCATGATACAGGTACATACAAAATCTATCAAACTTGCTCTTCAGTAACTATTAATAAGGAACTTGGGAGTTACAGCTCAAGAGCAGACATGTCTGTTGGCTAACGGGCTGTACTCTTGACAATAGCTAGTTTCAGAACTTCAGAAGTAAATGCATGTGGCTCTCTGAGCAAATTTTTTTTAACCTTTGGCAGACAGTGTCTGGCTTTAAACACCAAAGCATGAGAGTTTGTATTGCTGTAGTTTAAGCAATGAGTGTTTAATTCTGTTTGGATTGAAGACTCTCAAAGTCAAAGTCTTCATAGTCAGTTTATAGTATCTTAAAAGATGAAAATTGGGAGATACTCTCATATATAGAATTGAAATTGTTTTCAGATTTGGAATGCAGGTTCTTCCTGGTCAAGCTGATGGAGAAAAATAGGTTTCTGTTTTGTGATTGAGTTTCTAACATGATGATCAGGGATGAGATATCACATAGCCTTAGATTTTGCCAGCTCTTTTTAGTAGCCCATTCTAGATATTACTCAGGGATTTACAAGCTTGACTTCCCCTTAGGATCAGGAAGTGTTTTTGTTATCTACTTTGCAGGGTAGACATTCTATAGGACATGCTATATTGGGACTTCTGTTGCATGGTTCTTGATAATGATAAGTCATATCTTTCCCAGTCCTGTTGCTAGTACAGACAGCTGCTCTCTGTACTAAATATCAATTATTTTCTTGTATTCAAAATTTGTCAAAAGCAGGTCTGCACTAAAACTGCAAGCAGAAGCTTAAGATACTTATGTATTTTATTCCTCTTCTTTTCCAGGAACATCTTCCAGAGCTTTATGTGCACTTTCAGTCTCAGAGTTTTCACACTTCTATGTATGCATCGTCATGGTTTTTAACTATATTCCTTACAACTTTTCCACTACCAATTGCAACGAGAATATTTGATATCTTTATGTCTGAGGTAACTACTAAATAGTAGTCATATGTTTTATTTCAAGAGTGACTGTTGAAAGCAGTTATTTAGATGGTATAAATCCCATAATGATGGATAAATCTCATAGTCTTGCTTTTTATTTTTTATGCTGATCAGATTATTTTAAGGGAAGGTGTCTGTGTGTGCAGTTTGTCAAGGAAGAGCAACTAAGTGACTGAATGTTGATGTTGTGCGGAGCTTTGTGCTCTAAGCCTGTTGAAGTGTTCCCAAATCTGTTCTTTCTGGATGCAGTGCATTATTAGCATTGCATGCAGCAGGGACATCCATTCCTCAGTATTATGGTGAGTTTGCAGTGGAAACTAATGCTGCTTTTGGGCCAAAGTTAAAGTCCATTGGGGATATGCAAGGCAAGAAGAGAAGAGTGTTAGTTCCTTTTACTGTCCAGATGCTGATCGGTGCCAAAGAAGTTTTGGGAATTATACAGTGTCATTATCACAAAGACACCTATGCTGTTTTTAGTATTAGAGCTTTGCATAATTGTAACTAGTTACAAATCATAGCTTGTGCTTACTCTGCAGACATCTTTTAGAAAGCAGTAAGTCAGAGGTGGATCCTTTCAGCTTGCCCTCAGGAATATCCAATAGGGGGTATATAGTGAGGTGTTCCCTTTTATCTTTTTTCAATAGTTTAACTGCATTGTACTGTGTCTGAAATTAAAATAGGTTTTTCGAGAAGTACTGGGGATTTTTCTACTATATATACTTAAAATGGTTGATAGAGCTGACCTAGAGAATTCCTGCCACTTGAGATTTTGCCTTATCACTAACTTCTCTGAGGGGGATGTTTGGCATCAGGACAAATAACCAGACTGCTTGTCTTTGGAACACAAAAAGAAACCCAGAAGCAATTTGCTGAGAGATTTTTTCAGTAGCCCTTTTACTTGTGCTTACTTGGGTGAGATTTCCAATGTCAGTAAATAGTAGAATAACTCTGTACTGTTGACAATGCCATGAATAATTGTTGGATATTTTTTAACTTCTGTTTTCAGGGTTTAGAGATAGTATTTCGAGTAGGTTTAGCGTTACTTCAGATGAACCAGGCAGAATTACTGCAACTTGACATGGAGGGAATGTTACAGGTAAGCTATGGTTATAATAATTTTAAGAGAGATCTGAAATGTGTAGTGTGTGTATATTTCCTTTCTGCTGTTAATTATATGTAATCTTGTGCTCTGATTGCTTTTAGCACTTTCAAAAGGTCATTCCACATCAGTTTGACAGTGGTCCAGACAAATTAATCCAAGCATCTTATCAAGTCAAATACAATGCAAAAAAGATGAAAAAGTAGGTATACCATTTTGAGAAAATAGATTATACTGTTGCTGAGTTACTGTTTGTTTACCCTTAAGAATTGCTATTCAGTGTTTCATTTTGAATTTTCCATCTTAACATATTTTGGGGATTTTATACTATATAAAGAGTTAAAACTGAAGTTCTCTCTGCAAAAAAATTTCCTAAAGTAGTATTTGCTACTTTTCTTACATATAATAAAGCTATATCTCGTTTACAAAAATAACTAATAAAACTTTTGAAAAAAACTGCAAGTTATGGGGAATTACAGCACTTCTGTAAAAAGGAACTGAATAGGAAGACTGGGTATAGGGCTGTATTTTGGAGGGAGGGGAGGTTGTTTTTTTTCAGGGTGAAGCAGGGAAAGGAGATGAAACTTTTATGTTCTGGGTTAAATTCTAAAGATTTTAGTTCTCAGGAACTGGAAAAATATTCACAGTGCTAAAGAATGCATCTATAGTCAAAATTAGTGCTGTTTAAAACAAAAATTGATAAAACTTTGTAGTAACGTTGACAACAGTAAAACAACTTTCATTTGGGGTTTGAAATCTTGGGAATACCACTACTTTTTGTTGTTGTTAAGGTTAGCTGCATGTCTCTTCTGCCTTTTGTAAACTTTGTTTTGATTAGCCTAGCTGCAGATACTGTGATTTGCCAGGGTTAAGTTTGGTGGGTCACCCATTGATTGTAATGTATTGTACATTCACTGTTGCACTGCAGGTTGTGCCCAGCATCTTCCAAGCTGAATTTGTCAATCTTTTTCTTTTTTTTTCTGTCAGCAGCCTATGATCAGTAGAGTGAGCAATCTTCTCTAAAAAAGAAGTAACAACAAAGCTTTCAGGAAAAATATTTTCTTTGCAAACCAGTACAAGTGTATGTAGTTGAAAATCCTACCCTTCCAAGTGTGGGTCTGCCTTCTGTAAAGGCATTGTTACATCAGCTTGTGGGTTTTTCTTGCTGCCCTTTTCATTTGGTTTGCTGGGGAGAGGCCAAAATTGGTTTATATTTAAGATATTTTTCTCAGATTTCTATGCATCTTTTTCTTCCGGGCTTTCTAAGCTCTGATTTCTTTTGGCTGAATCTATTGAACTGATGACTGTATTACATAAAGGGGTTATTACAGAGTAGCTCCAAATTGCTGCCACTGTAATGTATCCATGTGAGCTCCTGCACTTCACAGTGTTGGTTCAGTCTGTTCATATTTACTGAAATCTGTGTTTAAATTTGATGTCCAGTCTAAGGATTTACATGAGTGCATTTCAGAGGAAATATCAATAATCTGTATCTCTATTCTACTGTTATTTGTTAGGTATTGCACCAACAAGTAAATTATCCGCAATGTTTCTGATCATAATTTACCATTTCTAATTTTCAGGCTAGAAAAAGAGTACACTACAATAAAGACAAAAGAAATGGAAGAACAAGTTGAAATTAAAGTAAGGGACCCTCAACAAATTTATTTATGAATAAGTTTAATTCCTAGATGGGAGGTTACATGTTTGATCTCTGCATGTAGCAGGACATAACTAGGTCCCCAAATTCTTTTCTTTCAGCATTTATATTTGGGATATCTGTTCATAAAGGACACCTACAGTGAAATTATTGAGACTTCTGGTGGACATTACAAAAAAAAACCTTTGGAGACCCACTGTACTTATTTTTTTAATATTTCCTGCTGACAAAAGCTCAATAACAGATGTCCTCATTTATCAGAGGTTCCAAATATGCTGGTTTAGATATAGGTGCTCCACTCAGGAGGTTTGTTTGACACGTATTAAGACAGACTTCATAAGAGTGTACTTCAGTGGTTTGTCTTTGATTTTAAGATCTTGATTTTTCTTATGCATTGGACCCAAATTGTAGTATCTTCTGTCTGCAGTCACTTTTTCTTTTGGAGCTTTTGCAGTGAATAGAAACTGTGGGGGAAAAAAAGCCAAGCTGCCCATGCAGTTTATTTTTCCCTTTTACTAACTGACCTACTTCCTGTATGTACTTAATCACTGCATCTTTTTGCTTTTCTGACATAAGTAGGCTTTTGATGCCTTTTTTCCTATTCCACGTTTTTTTTTCACAGCATGTTGTTTGATCTGGATTTTCTTCCTTGTGTTTTTAGCCAGTTCTATGAGAAAAGACAGTAGGAGAAATGATGTGCAAGTGTATTATATAAAGCTTTGTTGAGGGAGTTAGGTACAGCCTTCCTTCTTCCTGTCCACTGCTAGTCATTTTGCCTTTCAATATCAGTTTTTAAGGCATCAGTTCTTCAGAAAAATTACTGTGAGACACAACAGGGAGCACAAAGGTATTAGGAGCCTTTTCAGGCCGTTTGTTATTGTACCACACAGTGAGGCAGTTAGCAGCATGAATACCTGCTATAACAGCAGCTGAAATCAGATTTGCAGGGCTCAAATGACAGCTCTCCACAGAACAGGACAAAGTAAAACCATATGAAAGACAACTGTAACTTTAGATTCTACTACACTAACTCATTTCAAATCCTTTCCTGCTTCTTGCCACCAACCCCCCCTAAAAAAAGAAGAAAGCAAAAAACCTCCCCAAAACAAAAACCATGAAGCCCACCTCAACCAAAAAACCCGAACCAAATAATGCAAACCTGTCTGTTTCTAGGCCCTACTTTGGGACATATGTAAATAATTTCTGACTTAGCAGAGCCTCTTAGCAGAAGAGACTATTTTAGGGGAGATAGAAAAACAAGCATATTTTGAGTTCGCCTCTTAGCCTGGCAGAATAAAACATTTACTGAACTGATATCTGATGCCCTGTTCTGAGGGGCACCGATCTCTTCTGTCTGAATGCTGACTGCTAAAATTTACAGGAAGTGCACTGGCAAAGTACAGAGTTCAGTACAATTGTTTCTTACTTCTGGGGCATTTGAGGTAATTCTCAGTATAACCTTACAGATCAACGTAAATTTTTGCCAGGAAAGGGCAAGAAACCTTGTAGCTGCCTCATTAGCCTGTCCTTGTGCAGGGAGTGCACTTTCATGTCCCTTACCCATGAAGACTTTGACTCTGTTTCTGAAGAGGAGGCAGTCAAGTCTGATGTGGGGTTAAGCCCTGTGGTTCACCTGCAGACATAGTGCTTTCAGCTAATGCAACATAGATGCTTTGGTGTAACATGAGATGTGTTCTCATTTTTGTTGTACTAAGCTGTTCAAATTCACATTTTGAGCTAGTACATAATAAGAAAGGATATTAAGAAGGTCACTAATTATTTTTTTGTATTTATATTGATTTTCAAGGATGTGATGAAATAAAAATGTTGTTAGTTTGCTTTGCTTTTATCAGACTTTCAATTCATAACTTGAGAAATGGATTTGTGAACTGTTTACCTTCCAGAGGTTACGAACTGAAAACAGACTCCTAAAACAGCGCATTGAAACACTAGAAAAAGTAAGTATTTTGGGGACTAGATTTAATCTCTGTTAATTTAGACTTTATTGATGGCAATTTCATTATATGAAATGGGAATCTCAGAATTATAGTTTACTGTTTTGCTGATAATCTCTGGTGTTTACTAACAGTGCTTAGCCAAATAACATGGCTATCACCAAGCAATTAAGGCCAGTGCTTTAAATATGTAAGGTTATGTCTGCTTCTTAGTGATTATAAAATCAAACATTTTGACATACCCAACTTGTGCTGTACTGTTTTCTTTCTGAATTAGAAGCATATGTTCAAAGTCCAGAAGACTCCATGAAATAGTGGTTGGTTGGAAAAGAGGTCATTGTGAGAGAATCCTCAGTTTTGAAAATTTGAAGTTCCTTGGTGTTTTTATGTAGGAGCAAAATGACAGACCTACCAGTGACCAGAGATGATATTGCAGCATTCATATTGAGAACAGGAGCACTGCCATTCATTTGTTCTACGTAGTTTTGAGGTTTTATGGCAATTTTGGGTACATGGTGGGGAGAATATCTAAAGACTTATTTCTCATATGTTTAGTCTGGAGTAGAGTTTTGTTAGGTTTTTTTGTAACTGACTGAAATTTCCGAAGTGTGCTTCAGGGCTGCTGTGAATACATTGCCAACAGAAGGCACTGTTCTCCAGCAGCCTCTCCTGGATCGTGGTATCACACTTCCTGTGGCAGATTGCATCTGAGCTGCTCTACTCAGGAATGAGAACATTCCTGTCCCTCTTAAGCACAAACAGGGACCATCTTTCAACAAATGGAATTGAATGCTCTTGTGAGTTGCAAACAGTTGTTCATGTTTCACAGGAAAGAAAATGGTAATGTTTCAATTAAGAGTGACATAATTGAAAGACATCACACATCAGATGTTAAATCCCATTGCAATTTCTTGAAAAGCAGTCTATGTCAAATTCTAATTAATTGATTTCAGAATTTAGTTTGGAAAAGATGCATAATAAGGACCTATTGTGAAAGTTGTGACCAAGAGTACAATTTTATGAACATTTTTGCTTCTAATATTGGAGATTTATAAAATGAATGGAAAAGAGAAGGCTCTCTTTAAGAAGCTTGAAGCTGTAGTGAATAATTTCAATGCCCTTGGCAAATATATAATAGTTAATATCCTTGTTTTATACTTAACTTTTAGAGGTTTGAAATATTTTCTTTTTTAAATTATGAAGTCCATGATGAACTGTCAGATGCCAGTGCTTTTGCAAATTCTGTACTTAAAATTTCAGAATTTGCCTTCAGACTATCCCAATCTGATTGGAATTAAAACAATTCAAAATGGGAAAATATTACTTATTAATTAGAATTTCTGAAGATTGTTATCATCACAGCATTTGAAAAACATCATAAAGTGTGAAAAATACATTAAGTTCTTCCATTGGAAACTTATTTTTAAAATATTTTTCCATCATTCAAACCAATCTGATTTAGTTGTGATTTCCTTAGTGTACCTTAACTTCTAAGTGATAGTTCTTATCTACTAATTTTAACTTCAATTTTAATAAAAGTTTCAAGGATAAAGAAGATCTGTGAATAGATGTGTTTCTCTGTTGTAGCATGTTAAAAAAATTGAGTGCTTTCAGGGGTGATAAAGTAGAAATTAGTTGAATGCAACTGCATGGCAATAGTGCTCGTCAGTGTGCAACAATAAAAATTTTTATTGCAAAAGTTTGGCAAGGAAAGAGAATCTGTGAACTGCTCAATGAGTTACTGCAAGAGTTCAGTAAAACAGAACCTTAGCTGTCATAGTGGACATTTCCTGCTTGTCTGTCAGTTTGCACCATTTAACTTCCCTGCTTCATCTTAGTGGAAGCTGTAGTTCTGCATGAGTGCCTCAGTGCTTAGTGGAGTTCCCTCTGTGCTCAAATTATGCCTTTGTTTCATATTGTGGGGGGACTGTAGATCGTGTCTTGCATCTATCCGATCATATCAGATAATGCTTCAGTAACTTTTGTTAACTGGGGAAGCAAGCCATTCAAATAAAAACACCCAGTCTCCTGTAGGTGAATTTTGAGTGTTATGGAAATCTGGCTTTGAAACCTTTTTGTATCAAAGATGGACTGTATTAAATCTGTTGCAGAAAAGGCTGCTTCCTGGGACCTTTGGGCTGAGTTGCCTTCATTTGTGTGAAGAGTTGTTAATTTTGCAAAAAGAGTTTGCACAGAAAATGGGTAGAATTTGGGCATTTTCTTTCTATCAGTTCTTGGTCTTTTTTGTCACTATTATCAGCCCCTTGTTTTTTGGTTTCCCTTTTCCTCATTCCTATCTGAATTTTTCCTTTGTAGGAAAGTGCTTCCTTGGCAGATAGATTGATACAGGTATAGTCTTTTAGTCTTTTACTGTATGATTCTCTTCCTACTCATAAAAAACCCCAACTGCTTTAATGCATGCATATTTGCATGCTATATTCTATCCCTGCTTTGCTGATTTGGAATAAATACAGAGCTAATATATCTTGCTAGAAACTTATTTAATTTGGTTTACTAAAAATATATAAACCCAGTACCTGCACGTTATAGTAATTTTCCTAACCTATTGTAATTTTTTGAGAAATTCCTGTGGCAAATGGATTCTATGACACTGTATTAACAATGAAATTGAATATTGTGAACCTAAATCTGTGCATGTACAACTGAATAATAATGCATGAAAGGAATTTTATTGAATGCAAGTACAAAACTGTGCTTGCTAAATGGATGCTGGACTTTGTAATAAAGTACTAAAGCAGCTGTTTAGTGCTACTTTGTTCTAAAATTTCTACCAATTGTACTCTGTGCTATTTGCAAAACCAATCTGATGAAATAAGCAGCTAAGCATCACAAAGGCAGTTTTCCTTGAATTTGTCATCAAGTGCCTAAAAAAATAAATTATGTCCTAAGGGACAAGTGACAAGGGCCCAGGAGGCTGAGGAAAACTACCTCATAAAACGGGAGCTGGCCACCATCAAACAGCAGAGTGATGAGGCCAATACTAAACTGGAGCAAGCTGAGAATACCATCAGGGAGCTCCAGCAACAGCAGCAATGGGTAAGGAGCCTGGCAGCACATCATCTCATCTTTTTCACTCACATGTGTTTATTTTTCCTCATCATTACATGACATGGTCTCTGTGCTGTCTTTGTAAACCCCTGTTCGTTGTGATTTGCATTCTTAAAATTACATAATTGGATTAAATGAAATTTTGCTCTGTTCTACTGATAGATGAGATTCATAACCCTGGATAGATGTAAGTTAAGAGTTAATTAAAAAAACTAAACAATATACCCAGAATTAATCACACCAAGCAAAAAAACTCAAAAAACCCCCACAAACCAGCCCAAAACACTTCCACCACAGAAGAAATACTAAAAAACCACACATACAACCTCTGGTAGCTCTTAATGCTAAGAATTTAGTAATTGCAAGTTGTGTCACTATGAATATTCAAATTTAAGAATTGGTTCATAATGCCCTCACCTAGTGTATCATTTAAGTCAGTTTCTTTCATGTTAATGTTTCTTCTGTGTACTTGTATTTGTTTTTTTCCAAGTATACTAAAATCTACTGCTTGCTGAAGTAGAAGAGTATTGTCCCTGATTTTGGAACTGCAGAACTTGATTATAAAGTGTGGGTTTATGTGCATATGGAGCAGGAAAATAATTTTTAGTAGCCCTGTATAGTGCTGTATTTGTGTTCACCCTGTGTTTTAGGTAGTAAAATTTTCAAGACTTCCGACTGTTGCTGTAAGACTGAAGTTACTTCCCCTAAGACGCTTAAAGTGCTCAGTATCTTCTCTTTGGGGGGGACAGGGGAAGCATTTTAGCATCTTTACTTGCTGAATAAACTGTGCACTACTAGTGTTGATGTGAATATCCTCATATTGTTTTAAGTAAGTGGTATCCAAGTACTTGTCTGTAGTCTTGGGAATTTCAGGGGTGCGAAATACGACTCATTAGAACTAAGTATACTGCAGCTTCTTACCAGGTTTCTTAATGACAGTACAGCAGTTCGTTTTACGTGTCTTCCAGCAAGGCTCTAGAAATACCTGTGTCTCTTATTGGAAGGTAAAGATGAGATTTACTGTTAGACTGAAAAGAAGTCACAAATGCAACATTCTAGAACTAGTTTATTACATCTGTTTAATGCATCTCAGTGTAAAAAAGATACAGATTTTAGAAGAGTTGTAAGAAGTGATTAATGAGCTGTTACTCTTTAATGTGAAATACTGGTTTTTATAAAACTTAAACAATTTCTTTAGGGGGAAAAATATGAAGAAATTATGATTAGGAAGATGGGGATGGTCTAGTGATGCTTTCCAACATTTTTAGATATATTGTAATCTTTCAAGTGAAATCCAGTGAGAAGTGTTTATAGACTTTTGGATATCCAGCTGTTTATTATCTGATTACAATGGTACACACACCTTTGGAATGTGTTTTTTAGAGGCATCCATATTAATGACCTGTATGCAATTAGAAGTTATTAGAAGACTAAGATACTATACTTACTTATTCCTTAATTGGTGGGAATATGACTTTTAAAGCTAATGCCTTTAACTATGCTGGGGACCTTACTGAGAAGCAGTGATGGAGAGGCTTGACAGGTTGCCTAGGTACAGGAACTGATCTTGAGCAAAACCTTAGATAACTGTGGATTGCCAAATTGGCTGGGTTGGAGCTGGGAGGGCAGACAGGTGGGCAAGTACTGCGGGAATGGAGAGTAAATTAAATTATGAGCATACTTCCTTCTTTCCACGCTTGCAGCGTTGTCTCCTCAAACGTGATCATGGCTATAGGAAGTCGTCTGACTGTGTGTATGGAACTGAGACTGTAAATCCATATGGTCATAGACAGATTTGTGCCTAATAGCTGGCTTATTCTGAAGTGCAGGGAATAGCACTGTGGCTTTGAGACCTATCAGAATGAGAGAACGTGGTGAAAGTGTTAAATTGGTCTAAGCGAGGAGGGTTTGCTGGAGTCTGCTGCGTCAGGTTAATTGAACGGGCTTTTCACTGTTTCCAAGCACGGCAGTGGGAGCAGCAAATGTCAGCAGCTGCGTGCGTTTAGCGCGCCACCTGGTGGCGCGTGGATTTATTGGAAATTTTGGCATTTTACTGTACACTGGTATATTTTTTACCACTTGCTAGTGCCAGTAGCTTTGTTCTTGGCAATACTCCTTCTCTGTATTGTCTTGCGAATATCTCTTTTATGTTTTCTTCTCTAATCATTTCAGTTCTGTTTACTGTTAGCAAAAATGACTGCACTGTAAACTTGTAAATTGCTGCATAGTTTATCTGGGCTTATTTAAAGATACAGCATCTATTGTGCATATTTTATCATCTGCATCTTTTTCAGTCTCAAATTGTCTGTTTCAGCATGATAAAAACTGTAATGTTTGGATATGAATCTCTGAATAGAAATGTATGAAAATAACTGCCTAAGGGTACTTGCAACTGCCTCTTCTGAACAACACTGTGGGATTAAAAAACATTGTTTTGTTGGTAGAAAAAATTATCTAAGCAATAGTATTTCTAAGAAGGTTGACAAATCCTTTGTAAAAAGGTTATGCATTTGTATTTGAGTATTATCAAGGGTTTATGCTATCTGTTCTATGAGATTGGATAGCATGGGTTGGATGGCTTAAGGGTAAATATTCAAGGTACTTACTGGATTTGTGTCTGAAGAAATTCTCCCCTGCAGCACTTCTGCATACAGAGATGGGCAGAGGAGTATTCTTTTGATCGAAATCCAACACCAGAAGCCCAAATTACATACAAGTTTATTTTTTTCTGTGCTAAAGTATTTATAGGGAGTTTTTAGTTGAACCAGAGTGACTTCATTATGAAGTGTGGAGTCTAGTTAAAGAGATAATCATTGTACTAACGAATGATACTAATCTGTCTTTGGCTTGTCTGGTCTTTAAATGTCAGAACTTGCCAAAGGCTGGGTTACCAAATGATTAAGAGGAAGGTGGCTTCTTCCTCATACCGCCAGTAAATCAAGAACTGCAGAGAGGAAGTAGTGCCTGACTTGAACGAAATACAGCGTTTTCTTCTGAGGCATGCTAAGAGCAATGGTATTTGAAGAGTTAGGGGAAAGGGTAATCAGCCTGTTGTAACTTACTCCTGATAATTATGTGCTGAGGGTTTTATTTTCTGTTCTTTTCCCCCTTGTGTTTCTAAATGAAAAGGGTAGCTTCTTACTGGATGTAAATACCTGCAGAATGCAAATCATGTCTTTCCCTGTGACACTGTAATTGTCAATGATTACCCAGTTCATCAGTCTGAATGCTTTGAAATTGAATCTGATAAACTGGAGGCTAATCAAGCTAAAATTAGTTCACATCTTATTTTTAAATAGGCTCTTCAGCTAAATTATGTGAAGATAGAATTTTAATTGACTAAGCATTCAGATGGAAGCATATGCATTTTGCAAGGTAATTTATAGTGATATATTTGGTTATTGTTACAGCAACTTCATAATGCATGGTTTCTTTTCAAGAACTCATGCTAAAATGACCAATAATAATTCAGAACATAGTAATTGATATTGGGAATATATGCTTGTAAATAAGTGATGCAACTTTATGGAAGGCTTCACTTTATTTTACAGTATACTTTCCTAATACTGTGTTCTGATTTGCAACCAGAAAGCAGGAAATAAGAATACTGTATTTAGGGAAGTATTACAGTTAGTGCTTAAATGTGTAAACAAAGTTAGCTGGGCAGCTGCTGAATCATCTGTTAATTGCTCTTCAGTATAGTGTACTGGAGATACCTTGTGTCATTATATCTATCATCAGCCAAAATAATATTTGGTATGGTTATGTTTAAGAGAAGTTGGGTGGAAATAAATCCAGTTGTGTGAAGCCAAGGACTTGTTTCTTTCAGACTTAAATGACTGCAGAACTACAGTTTTAGTCCTTTATATTATGTATGTCTCTTCAACATAGGCAAGAAAGTGTTACTGTAGTTAAAATGTTTGGTGATGCCTGAAAATCTGTATTTGCATTGTGGCTTTTGTCAGAAATCCTAGGGCTTAAGGCAAACATATAAAAGCAGATTTTTTCCTGCAGTCAATTTAGAAGTAGTTTTCAAACACTGTTTTAACTATAAACTTGTGTTACCTTTATATACGAAATAATTGGAATTGTGCTTTGTTTTACTAAGTTGCAAAACTCACAACTTCCGATTTGTGAATCTTGATTTCTTCAGTCTGTTCTGATCTTGGCTGGGGTTTTTTGCCAGTATATCAAGACTTGATTTAGAGTTTGTTGTGGCTAAATAAATAAGTACTCTTAACCTATTCCTTAGGCAGGCAAAATCTAGAGACAGATTTAAAGAAGGCATGACTCGTGCCTGAAACTGGATTAATAACTTTTCTTACATTCTCCATTACCAATTATTTGATAAACATCAATTAGATTCTTATAGAATACGCTTACATTATTACAAAATCAGCATGTATTCAGTTCTTCAAATCTGCTGTTTTCTCTCAATGTCTTGGAAAATACTGCAGAACTTCTTACCTTACAAGGGAGAGAACACTGCATTTGCTCTCATTCCGTATGTATCACAGACAGAATCTGGAACAAGAAATCTGGAGTCCATCTAAGTTGCTATGTGTATCATGGGCTGAACTTGTACAAATAGCCAGGGAATAAAAAAGAGTGGTTGTTTTTCTCTGCCTCTGCTTGTGTTGCTACATGATGCAAAGCAACTGTAGAAATGAATCAGCATTGTCCACCATCCTCTTCCTTCACTCAGATCAGGTCTGCCTCCACTGCTTGCTGAGGCAAAAACACTGTGTGGGATGAAAATAATATGAATTTCATTAGCATTGTATAAAGGAAAATTACTATTAATGTACAAGGACCATACTATATTTGTGTTCCATGTGTGTTCACATGCACTGTTAAGCTGAGTGCTTAAGTGGGCAGTGTCAATGACACTAAAAACTGCCTGCCTGAGCTGTCTTTGCCTTTTAATGCTTTGTCCATATCCCCTCCATTGCAGCTTCCAGTGGGCACATATGGACAAGAAATATTGTACTGTACTACACTAAGAGTAGTGTAGATTTTGAATTTGGATTGTACTGTCAGTCATGACAAAAGGTTTAGTTGGCATTGAGAAGTATAAGAGCAAATGAAAAAATTATTTCCTTGACCGTGTAGTTGCATTTAAATCCTTGTTTTGTCCTGTTTACCTTTTATTTGTACATAAAAAGTCAAGGATTGTCACACCCCAACAGAAGCATATGGAACTGAAGACTTCTGTTCATTTTTTTACTGATTTTAGATGCAGAAATCTAAATTGTTTGATGCAAACATAAAGTAAGACACAGTTGTATCTTCAGTATAATGAATAATGTTTTAAAAGTTGAATTGTTAATTAAAACTTAATCTGTGAATCCAAGTGTAGTACTTATATTTCACAATGTAGTTAATGACACCAAAAGTATATTAAATTATTTTCCCCTAAACTTAATTTTCAGGATAGCTATGTAAACACAGTAACTAAACAACTACGCTTTGAGGATTTCAACACCCACTTTTTTCTTCAATCTGAGATTTAAATGCTGATTTAGGTTGGTATTGCCTATCAAGCAAGTTTGACAATCTGTCAAACTGACAAGTCATTTCAAAGTGACCCGGGAAAGAAATAAAATGTATTTTTTAGCTATTGACTGGGGGGAAAAGTTAAGGGAGTCTTTTGAATATAAATGCTTCAATGTATCTGGATCTCAGAAGGAATATGTAGAGCAATATGTGAGCAAATGAGAGCCAAGAGCTGGAGTGAAGGAAGGGGCAAACCAAAGTCACTGTGCATTGAAGCATACATAGTTTTATTTTAAATCCAAGATTATGGAAGGATTCTGTTGAATTGAAGTTTAAATGAACAGGGATTGAGTGGTACTTGTATTAACCTTGTAATTAGCTAGTCTTCCTGAACATCTTTTTCTGCAGATCACAAAATAATCAGAGATTATTTGAGATTCTTTTAATTTGATTGACAATGAGAGAAAAGTGTGAGCTGTTGCTTGTCAGTACTAGTAGGGGTCTCAGTTTGGCTGTGTGGAGGTGCAGTTGTTTGAGAGGCAGAGCAGTAGGGATATGTTTGTTAGCAGTCTGGATTTGACATAGTAATAGACTTGTATAAGGTAAGCGCTTACGCTGGTATTCCTGATCTTAAGCATTTGAATGTACTTTCCCCACCAAATCTGGTACATAAAACCCCTTTCAAACAATCTGTGCTTCATACTAAACATATTTCTGCAAACTTTGTAGCATAAATGCAGTTCACGATACAGTGAAGACTTTGTGCTACAGCTGGAAAAAGAGCTGGTCCAAGCCAGGCTGAGTGAAGCAGAATCCCATTGTGCCATGAAGGAGATGCAAGATAAAGTTCTAGAGATGGAAAAGGTAATTCAAACCAGGACCCTCTATATAGAACAGCACTAGAAACAGACTACAGGTCCCTGTCATTCTTTGCAGAACTGTGCTCTAGAACCTTCTCTTCTCTGCTTCTGTGACTGCAAGATGCTTTTCAAACCTGAAAGTACAACAATTAAACTAAGGTCTGTTTGCATTGGGAAAGATTTGTGAATAACAGATCTCTTTTCTTTTCTTCCTGGAGCCTGCTGTAGTGGAAAACTTGTATTCTGGTGAAGTCTTGACAGGAAACATCAATTGTTTCAAAATTATATCCTGCAACAAGAACAGTCGGCTTAGAGTGAGCATTGAGATTATGTGAAACTAAATCGTTTGGGAGGGGAAGAGGAAAGGGTTCAATATTACCATTCCTAGGTATTGAGTATCTTCCATTCCCATCCCATTATGGGCAGGGAAAGAATCCCTTCACTGCTCAGTATCAGAATCTGTACTGCTTTTTGGGTGTCATGCTAGCTTGTAACTTACTGATGCTAGAGTTCAAGCTGTACTCAAACAAGCTGTCAAACATTTACCTTTCTTTGAAGCAAAATTTAACTGCAAGATAAAATAGCAGAATAAAAAAATCCCCAAGCAATAACTGACCTGATATAAAGCATGCTTTTCAGATCCTGCTGTACTGGCTTTGGAATTAGTTTCCTTAGGAAATTTTAATGAGCTATATACCCAGGCTTTGGCCAGAACTTACTAGCTAATTAGATTAACCCACTGGAATCAAGATTTATTTTCCAATCATCAGATGGGCTTAGTAGTGTGGTAGTTTTTATTGTATTGACGATTGGTAAGAATTCAGGATATAAGGTATTTTCCAAAATTTAGGAGACTACTTTATCTTCATCAGCATGGAGGCGGCATACAATGAAAACTTATCTGTGACGAAAAACTGGAATAATGGGGTCACTTTCAGTTTACCAGACAAACTCAGACATAAAGTAATATTTCAGTCTGTTAGGATGAACTTATGCACATGAGAGTGGCTGAAGTGAACTCCCTCCAATTCCTCCAGTACAGCTCTTTCCTGCTGTTAGAGATGAGCTGTGTAATCTGGGGAGCTGCTGCTGAATAACTTGAGACTTGCATGGCCATAATGACAGTGCCACAAACACTCAGAAACACCGTCTCGCTTCCTATAATTGCCAATACTCAGATCCCATGATTTTGAAACATGGGATGCTAATCAATGGCTGTTATGCTGTGTTCTGTTAATCATGTGCTTTACTCCACTCTCAAGAAAACCTGAAGACTGTGACAGTATTATGCATCTGCAAAAACACTTGTTTTTGCTGAAAACAACTTCTGGGAAATAAAGTAGAAAGTGATGAAGAACAGTTCAACTTTGCATATTTGGTGACCAATGATTTGCTGTTAGGGATATTGTAGACAGCCTGTCCATTTTCTTCCCCTCTTGTTTTTTCCCCAGATTTCCATTATTAGGATTTCATCTCTGTTTTGCTTTTCCTGGTGTTTTCATGTTTTCTGTTTAGCCTTTTCTCACCTTTCTGCTTTTTCCTCATGTGTCTTGCACTTTCATCTCTAAGACCTCTTGACTGGTTGTTGTTTATAAATATTAACTGATGGTTCCTTTGTCAGCATATCTGCTCTCCTTTTCAAAGGTTAATGACCTACTTCCTTTTCAAAGGCTAATGACCTACTTCCTAAAAAGTAAATTTCCATTTATTATTTTTTTCTGTAAACCTAAATAAAAGTTACAGCTTTAAGGTGTAATTTCAGTTCCTTGTTTGCTTTACTTTTTATCAACTAGATCAAAACCTTTCCGATTCCTCTCCATATTTTTGATGATGTATTCAAATATTGTAAATGTAATGTTTTGTTAGGGATACCTTTCAGTGAAATCTTGAAGTCAGAGTATCTAGAACTACTACCTTATGATTTTTTTTGTAGTTGGCAGTTAGAAGTTATTTATACACACTCACTATATCCAGAAGCCTAGATTTTTGAAGGTTTTTATTTTGCAGAGGATGTGCACTTAAAGTTTTCTTAGTTATTGTTCCATGTCTGTGTTCTTGGGCTGGGTTTCACTAAGCACTGTTTTATTCAAATACATATTTAAGAGGATGGTCCTTGTTGCAGAGGAACAGCTCCCTCCCTGATGAGGAAAATGTTGCCAGACTACAAGAAGAATTGATTGCAGTAAAATTAAGAGAAGCAGAATCTTTGATGGGTCTCAAAGAACTAAGGCAGCAAGTCAAAGATTTGGAGGAGCACTGGCAGGTATGGGTAGCAGTACACTTTTATGAATTTTTGTTTTCAATGATAAGGCAAAGACTATAAAATTTTGAGATACTGAGATCAAGTAGAAACTAATGATTATGGATCAAACCACTGAAGTGAGAAAATCCTTAAATTCAGCTGTCACGACTTCAAAAGTATGTTAGAAATTAGTGCCTAGTTGTTACAGATGGCAGAGGGCCTGTGCTACCAGCTAACTGTAATGGTTAGGAGTGAAGTACCTGATCAGTACTCCTACTTTGCTGAATGTTAAAAATAGCTAGAAATAGACAAAAGTCTCAGGATATACTTGCAACTTACTGACATACTGTAGCTGGGAATGAATGTGTTCAGCTTTTTAATTGTTCTTAAAATCAGTAAGTTTCCATGGGTTTCTAGCTTTTAGGATCAACAGGAGAATTCTAGCTATTTGTCCTTATATAACTCTGAGATCTTCAATGAAGTAAGGAAACACCAGGGAGAATCAGGCATTATCAGCAAAACCATGCTGTTTTTCTAGCGTCATCTAGCTCGTACCACTGGAAGATGGAAAGATCCTCCCAGAAAAAATGCAGTGAATGAACTGCAGGATGAGCTGATGACAGTGCGGTTGAGAGAAGCGGAAACTCAGGCTGAACTGAAAGAGACCAAACAAAGATTGATGGAGATGGAAACACAGGTATGTTATTGAACACTGGGACGTGTGAATTGAGCTGGGTGCTGGCAGTCTGGTGTTAAATGGTAGATACCGGTGAGGATCTTCACTGTCTACAGGCAGGACTTCAGTTTCAAAATGTGAAATGTTTTTGCTTCTGTTAGACAGGGATGGGAGAATCTAGTGCATACATTCCAACTTCAATGTCTTTTCCTTATTATTTTCCAGGACTATGCTTTCTGAATTTCTCATTTGGGTTAGTTGGTAGACACTGAATGTGTGTGCATCTTAATTAAATTTTAACAGGTGTAATAACAAAAGTATGTTTAAGATGTTTTAAATTTCACAAATCTAATTGGCAATTCTGATAATAGTAATGCTTAGATGGCAGTGTGTGCTTTCTTGTGATGACATTGGTGATACCAGATTTTCTGCTGAGGTCATTAATCTGGTTACTAAACTGTGGACTCAGCAAAGCGGCTGTGTATTGGTCAGGGTTTTTTAGCACAAGGTTTGCATTTTATGTGCCAGAATAAAAAAGCATGGGTTACTTCTGCTGAGGTTTGTGCAGAAAAGACAATCATACCTTGACTGCGAAGATTCTTTTTTTATAACAAGGGAATAAGTTACTAAGCAACTGAAATGAAAATGCACTAAAGTGGTGAGTTCGTATTATATTAGTAAACTTCCATTCAGGTTAGTAAGCACAATGTGCTGATGGTTGAGAAGGATGTGTAATAGACTTCCAAGAAATCTTCCCATGAAATATCTGCTAAATGTAACTTTTTAAAGAGATCCATGCATCCAAAAAACTAAACAAACAACAGCTTTACTTGACAAGGTTTGGCAATTCCAGAGACCAGGAAAGCATGTAAGGGTGTGTTACTGAGGAGAGGCATATGAAGGCTTCTTTCTGACAGAGGCACCACTTCATCTATACCAACTGAACAAGTTCCCTCTTGCCTTACCTTTTCAAATTTTCACTGACATGTCAATATTGTTTTGGTCAGTAGGGGGCACAGAGATCCTGCTGTCTGGCTTACATGGATTTAGGTACTTCTCACTTCAGTGTTACACATGGAGTCTTTGCATGCGCTGACACTGTTCAGCTGTTATCTGAGAAAAATGCCATTCTCGTGCTATGGTGTGCACAGCTTCAAATGCTGTGACTTGTACTTGTGCACTGATCTCAACTAAGGTGCCATGTTGCCTTCAGGAATTCATTGGACAGGGAAACAGTGCACAGTATTTCTGACATACCTGATCTTTCGTGGATGCATAGTGTAGTTGGGATACAAGTTCACAAAATCTGCCTTACCTAGGCTACAGATTGGGAGAAACAGGTCTACTGGAGCTTTGCAATAATGTTCTTACAACGAGTCATCTGTTGTTTAAGAACAGTTTGGATATCCTGATCATAAACAAAATGTCATGCAAACTCTTCTGATTACACTTGAAAAACTCTGAATGCTTTTTCATCAAAAGTTTTTTATGGTAAATGATCTCTATGTCTGTTTTGTCAGACTTCAGGGAGTTAGATTAATATCCTTTCCTTAACGTGTATTTTGTTTCCTTTTTTGTCATGTATTTCAGAATCAGATCAATAGTAATCACTTACGAAGGGCAGAGCAGGAGGTTACCAACCTACAGGAGAAGGTGCAGTATCTTTCTGCTCAGAACAAAGGACTTCTGGCTCAGTTGAATGAAGCAAAACGTAGACAAGCAGAGATTGAATGCAAGGTAAACAACATCCTGAAAAGATTACTTGTGTGCTAATATATGTACATTTTAGTCTTGTCTACCATTGTTGGATAAAATTGTGTCTTAACTGAGAAGCATAAATCATAAAACCAAAATTCTTTTTACTGATTTTGACAATATCATCTTGAATTCACCATCTCACAAAACCCACTTGAGGTTTTGACAGAGCTGTTTCTTTGTGGTCCCACGAAGATAAACATTTACTTTAAAGCATGGTTCTACTCAGAAAAGTGTCTATGTATAGTATAAAAAGATACTCCTCAACAACAGACTGTTTCAGGTTTTCATTTTTCTTGCTGTCTTGCTGGTTCCATTTGTTTCTAGTGAGATCTGAATGTACAGTGCAGCAAAGAAGTAACTTCTGCTGACTCATCAAACTCCATCACAAGCTTTTAGGAAAAAATACACTGATTCTTAACAAGAAGAAATTGCTTCTACTGATTTCCTTGTTTGCCATAATCTCTGGTTTCCTAAGTGCTATTTTTTTAATGCTGAGATTATTTTTACTGATTTTTTTTAATAATCACAATCTTGGTGATGTCTTTTTCATATAACCCATAACTTATTTTGTTTGATTGGTTTTTGATACTGATGGTGCTCATTAATCCTTAAGAGACTGAGGGTTGAGAGTGTGTAGTCAGTATTCTGTTTTTATGCTGACTGTATAATGAGCAATATGTCTTTAACCTGATTAATGAGTTAGTACACATAACTATTCTCAGTGGGATAATACATTTGTAGAACAATGTTCTAGCATGGGGTAGAGAAAAGTGTGACAGTAATAGACAGAGTACCAGTCATACTCTTTAGAGATTCTCTGCAAGTAGAATGAAAGTGGTCAATAGCCAGTGAAGTATCTTCACTGACACACACTAACATTAGATCTTGAAACTTGTTTTGCAGCCAATAGAAAGAAGATTACAATTTACACTTTGTTTTACAAGTAATATTTCATTATATATCAGAAACAACAACAATTAGTCCTGATTCTATTAGTAACTGATGTTGGATTTTTTTTCTTCCGTTTTTTCGATTTGTTTAAAATCATGCTCTAGTTTTATTTGTCTTGGCTAGGTAGCAATATTTCTACTGTCTCAAAAAATATATATTTGGATTTTCAATTCCCCAGTTGTTTTATGTGTAGTAAACTGGTCTGTTATTTCAGGAGCTTGTATTTTTCTTTTAAAAGGTATCTTGAAATGCTTAAGCAGAAATTAACATTTTTGTAGCCAGTTGCATCTCATACCACCTGCATGGCAACCGGTTTTGTCACAGGTGTGTATTGTTATGTTTTCCCCTTTTTATGTGACTACTGCTTCTACAGCAAGGACTCAATTTCAAATCATTTCTTGAAACTCACCACTGATCTTTTCAATCAGTTGTGCTAAAGAATTTGCAACTTAAGATTTGTGTCCCCACCCAGTCTTGTCTTTCCTACCATATCAACTTCTGTGGTAACTGTTGCGAACACGCTCTGTTTCAGAGATAAAGCATCAGTGCCATCTAGAGCAACACTATTGACTCATCTCAGATACCAGAGTCAAACCAAGCCAGTCTTTCCTTCAGCTTTCAGTTAAATACATGCAATCCTGTGGACTTGTCGGTTTGGCTTCATTTGAGCAATCATGCAACAGAATTTAGCAAGAATGGCTAAACTTTGGCTAGTACATGATAGATTTCTCTGAAATGGGCTCCACTGATTACAAATGCAGTTAATTGGGTCCTGTAGATGATATACCTCCGTAATAGGAATATTAAAAAAAAACCAAAACCAAATGAATAGCATGTTTTGAAGTAGCTACTATAGATAAGCTTTGATATGTTTGATTTGATCTCAGCTGTACTGTCTAATGAAGGGTGGTTGAGTAGTGTTAGCTTGGAGCACACATTAAAATCACTGAAGTACTGGAACTGATTTGCAGTAAATACAGTTTAGTTATTCCAGTCTGCTATAAAAGTAGGTGTACCTGAGCCTAATCTGTCTCTTCCCCACAGCTGTTTGCTCTTCAGCTGGTAGTATTGCTCACTAATTATCTGACACTGCTTTCTCTCTGTGGTTGTACCAGGCTGCTGACAATACAATATTATTTTGTGCTCTGAAGTCTTGAGGATGTGCCTCATAAAACAGGACATTTCTTTCTCTCTTGTTCAAACTCAAATTACCTATCATTTATAGAAAGGCTTGTAGGTTAAACTTACAGTGGGAGGCTGACTGTAGGTTATGTACATTAGTACTTTATTCTAAAATGTCTTTGTTATATACTGTGACTAAGATAGCTGGACTAAATGAGGTTGAGACTACATTTGCTTTTGTGTTTTGTTTTTTTTTTATTTTTTAGGACAAAGGAAATGATGAAATAAATAACTCTCATAAAGCTTTGCAGTTTCTATATATATAAAGTCCAAAATTAATGCATGAGCTTTTTTTTTTATTATTATGTTGATTCTTTTACTTAATTTACAGTATAATATTTCTGGAAAACAAGAATGTTGTTTTCTGGACCTTGAAATTGATAACAGCGAGTTTTCAAAACTGCACAGATTTTTTTTTAGATTATTAGAGTTTATATTAGATTATTACATACTCCTCCTATGGGTTAAAATTAAATTTGAGTTCTTTAGAGTAGTGGTAGTTTGCACAGCAGTGTATTAAGTTTTCTCTGCTTAGGATTTTGGGTAAAAGCAGTACACAGTCTTTAATCAGCTAAAACTGGTACTAGTTAGCTCCCATTTGTGCCTTCTTTCAGAGTAAAGAAGAAGTGATGGCAGTACGGCTCCGTGAGGCAGACCGCATTGCAGCTGTGGCAGAACTCCAGCAGCACATTGCTGAATTAGAAATCCAGGTAAAAAACGATGGCATTAAATGTAAAACTTGATACTGATTAGATTTTGTACTTCGTGAGTGTTTTTCTTCCTCTACGTTTCTTCATTAGCCTACTGTGAATAGAAGGCACTGCTTTGCCAAGAGGGATAATGCTATATGGCTGAATTTCTGTACAAGCAAAGCCTTAAATTAACTTGTGTGCATACTTGTGAGCTGTTAATAATTCCTTCTGTACAAATACCATGTCAAAGGCAACACTCTTTTTAACTCTGTCTTCTGTTTTGGTTTTTTTCTTGTAATTGGTACTTCTTACCAATTAATAGATAAGATTGAAAACATCCTCTGCCCAAAAAAAATACACACAATTTTGATTCCAGCAACCATTTTTTTTTCTGTGCTTACTCTTCTGCTATGATCAGTATTGAAGGATCTATTGTAAAACTCCTACTCCCTTTATGTAAATCTTGAACCAGAAATATTTACTGCTATCACGTCACTGTAGGATCTCAAGATGCATCCTTTGGCCTCTGTGTTGTTCCTTACACTTTCAGTTCCTTTTGGAGCTTTCACCATCCCATGAACTTGCTGTTCCCTTGATGAGAAAACCAGAAATTACTGTGCTTTTTACTTTCTTGGCTTTGGGAAATCATGATGTCTTACTGTAGTCTGACCTTTCTATACTCATATATTGTTGTTCTGTCTGAATTCTGCTGCAAAATTTTTCTTGGTTATTTTCACTAAGTCACAAGCTAGTTACTCGCTGGTTTGCTTTTTTTAAAACCTGATGTTGCGATCATGTTTCTTCCCCCTGAAATCTTTCCTTTGAGGTGATGATTTTATCACACTGCTTCAAAGCCACCTTTTCCCTATGATTTCTCAACTAGCTGTATCTTTTTCTTCTCTTCGTATATGGAATGTACAAATAAATTTCATTGAGCTTGCATAAAGAATTTTTGCTATATTTCCTCTAGTGCAGCAGGCACTAAATTTATTGAAAGTTAAAGCAATAATTTCTTTAAATCATATAATGCTTAGATAATGCTGTGATCAGTACATTAGAAATACCTAGATAAGTATGGTAAACATTGCATATGAATCATTTATCATCTAGTGAGATAACAAGAGAGTAGCTGAGTTAAGGTCAATCTTCTGCTCAAATTAACATTTTACAAAAAGAGAGGGGAAGTTTAAAGGTTACTTCAAACAATGTGATTTTTTAGGTGAGAAGTGAGTACTCATTTTGCATTATTTTTACTTCAGCACAGGCTTCAAATGCCATCCTGCTTCCATTATTTCATTGATACACATCTCTCAAGAAGTAGTCAGTATCTTATGAAATGGTGAATCCCCTAATGATCAGTTGGGAGTTTTTGGATAGCTGTCACACAATTCAAATTGTGTTATTTTTTTAATGTAAATACATCTGACTTGGTTTTCTGTTATTTGACTGATCAAACCATCCATGCTCCATCATTTTATTGCTCTCTCCTATTCCTTTTCCATATTTTTGCTTAAGTTACGAATCCCAGAATTGCATGTGGATTTTTATAATACCATGTCATGAGACATAAAGAAATGCAGGAATGTAATCTGTTTTTTGACTCTGGCTAATCCAAAGATCACGCTGTCCCTGTTTTGTCATAACATTGCACTCTCTCAGGTTCAGTTGTTTATCCACATCATCTCTCCTTCCTCTTCACAAGTACTATTTTGCACAATGCAATTTTTAGTTATGTTTTTATTATTCTAGGTTTTTTGGTTTCCTTCCAAAGTGCATTTCAAGTTCTAGTCTTTATGGTATTCTCAGATTATCACCGGCTAATTATTTCTTGAGTTTGATCTTAGTAAAATTCTTGATTTTCTTCACAAAAGTGAGAGTGGTTGTGCTTTCTCTGTATACAGTGTGGAGTATGAAGTCATTTTGTGGCTGAGGTTCATGTTCATTTTATGAGTTTGCAATATTAGGTTTTTGGTGAACATCTGATCTCAAACTTAAACTAGCATGAAGGATAACTTCTTCAATTGTGAAATACAGATTTTGAGTGTGAACTTTATAATATTTAAAACAAATTATTTAGCAGAAATAAGTTCTGCTAATGTTAATTTATTTATTTTTGACACTGTAGACATGACTTGAAATGCTTTTATAGAACTGTGATAGATGGGGTTTTTTTTAAGAGTCTAAGCAGGTATTTTTGACCAGTGTGTTTTGCCAGCAAATATGAAACTTATGATCAAAACTTCCTTTTTGGGTACTCATGCTCAAAACCC
Organism: Drymodes brunneopygia; assembly: GCA_013400955.1. NCBI lineage: Eukaryota > Metazoa > Chordata > Aves > Passeriformes > Petroicidae > Drymodes > Drymodes brunneopygia. The sequence continues at coordinate 99,424 of VZTZ01025995.1, read as the reverse complement.
TTTGAAACACCTGCACCAAAAGAAATGTAAGAATGGAATTGAAAATCCTGAATTCCCAAAGCTTGTAAACTATAAAACATGCAACTTATAATAGAGCTTAAACAAAAGCCACTTTTAGAGGAGATTGCAAGTCTAGATAACTTCTTCCTCATTGGAGAAAGAGCTGCCTCCCTTTCTCTTCTGTTCCCATTCTCTTCTGTTCAGCTTGTTGCTGTAATTGCTGTCACCTGATGTGGGGAGCAGAGCTCCTTTTATCAGGACTTGTCTTAATGACTTGAAATGCAATGTCTAATGCCAGAAATACATTTAGCCAGTCTTGGAGCATAGGCATCAGAATTAAAGTACAGATGCACGTAGCATCACGAATAGGTCTGTTTGTCATGCTGTTTCAAAGCTGATAAAAATGAAGGGAGGAAGTTAACCTACCACATAACCTTCCCTTTTTTTGAGGGGGGTGGTGCTTTTCTAAGAAGCTCAAGGGATTCATTGCCAGGTCCACGTGGGCCATAGCAAGGCTTAACCTAAATTGCAAGGTTTTCTTTTAAATGTTTATGTAGGTGTAGGTGCAAGACAGTGATGTTAAATTTGTAACACAGAGTATCACTACTCCCACGTAAGAACTGATCTGACACGACACACACACATGCTAGATTTAAATCACAGTTTCTGGGTCACTTTTAGTTTTGGTTAGTAATAATGACAGGAATGGAGAGATGAACTATCATTCAATAATATATGTAATTCTGCAACAAGTTGTCAGTTTTTTATGATATTAAGAAGTTATTACTTAATGTATTCTAAATGTCACCTTGTCTTGTTTGAGCATTCAGTTTACGATGCTGAGCTTTTAAACTTTTGTCTAAGTATATTGAAATGCAATGAGTTTTCCAATACATGATGGATATTCTAAGACTTTCTTTAGTGAAAATAGCATGGAATTGAAGTATAACTGAAGTTTAATTTACATTGCACATACTTAAGCCCCAGAAGTGACAAAGAAAAACCCTGTTACAAACCTATTACATGGAAACAGACGTTTACTTTGTCAGCATTTGTTTACTCCTCTATCATGTCTTTATTTTTCTCTCACTTGCCAGTTCAGCTTATGTTTAGGAGGCAAACAAAGAATCACAGAATGGCTCGAATTGTAAGGAACCTTGAAGATCATCTTCTTCCAACCTCCCTGCCATGGGCAGGACAGCTTTCCTTAGACCAGGTTGCTTCACCATCCTCACAGTAAAGAATTTCTTCCTAATATCCAATCTCAAACTATCCACTTTCAGTTTAAAGCCATTCCCTGATGTCCTATGACTGTATGCCCTTGTCAAAACTCCCTCTCCAGCTCTCTTGTAGCTGCCTTAGGAAGGGGTTCTAAGGTCTCCCTGGAGCTTTCTCTTTTCCTGGCTGAGCAGCCCCAAGTCTTTCAGCCTGTCTTCCTAGAAGTGCTCCAGCCCTCTAATCATCTTCATGGCCTCACTGGACTCACTAGACCAAGCTGATGCTGTTCCAGTGCTGGGGACCCCACAGCCCCCATGTGGGGTCTCACAAGTGTGGAGTAGAGGGGCAGAATCCCCTCCCTTGAGCTGCTGCCCACACTGCTTTTGATGCAGCCCAGGGCATGTTTGGTTTTCTGGGCTCTGAGTGCACATTGCCAATTCAGCCACCAGCACCCTCAAATCCTTCTTGGCCAGGCTGCTCTTGATTCATTCATCCCCCAGCCTGTATTGATATGGGGCTTTGCCCTGACCCAGGTGGAGCACCCTCCACTGAGCCTTATTGAACCTCATGAGGTTCCCATGGGCCCGCTCCTAAAGCTTGTTCAGGTCTCTTTGGATGACATCTCTTCCCTAAAATGACTTGGACATACTTAGCTGGTTTCTGGGCTTTGAATAGAACATTTGAGCAATTTATTAACAGATGAAGGATGGATTTTTGGATGACTGGGCTGCTATTTTTTGTATTTCACACTGGGGAGAAGCTTACATAGAATCATACAATCATTTAGGTTGGATTTAGGTTACCTTTAAGATCATCGAGTCCAACTGTTAACTCAGCATTGTCAAGTCCACCACTAAACCATAATCCTAAATGACACATCGACATGTGTTTTAAATACCTCCAGGGATGGTGACTCTTGGGCAGCCTGTTCCAATGTCCGATATCCCTTTCTATAAAGAAATTTTTCCTGATATTTAATCTAAGCCTCACCTGAGGCAACTTGAGGCCATTTCCTCATGTCATTTTACTTGCTACTTGGGACAAGAGACTGACCCACACCTTGCTATAACCTCCTCTCATGTTGTTGTAGACTGATAAGGTCTCCCCTCAGCCTCCTTTTCTCTGGACTAAACACCCCTAGCTCCCTCAACTGCTGCTTGTAAGCCTTATGCTCCAGACCAGCTCTGTTGCTCTTCTCTGGACATGCTCCAGCACCTCAATGTCTGTTTTGTATGAGGGTCCCCAAACACAATATTCAAGGTGCAGCTTTACTTTCTCACAAGGGTTAGAGATTTACACCCGACAACTAAGTGGCTTGTCCTGGTCAGGTTGCATGCAGTCTGATCCTGTTTGTCTCATCCTTTCCTAAGACAAAAAGAGCCAAGGAATGGATATGGTCTCCCTCTCTATTTACTCTATGTCCATAGTAAATCAGCAAAGCTTCAGGTTTGCTTCCTCAGGACGGCAGTCTTTCTTGTTTCCAGCTGAACTGAGAGCTTCAAACTGTGGCAAGCAAATATCTCTGACCTAATAATTAGCAACTGTTCCTTCTGGCTGCATATGGGCAGTCCTTTTGGTCCACTGATGTTGTTTTGGTTTTTTTAAGGTTTTCCCTGCAGTAATTGAAAGAAGAATAGAAAAATTCAGGCAAGGTTCAATCAGTTACAAGCTGCAGTCACTCAGCTGTCTAGAGTGAGGAGCACTAGACCAGTGGAAGTGTAGGCATTTCGAGGAAGCAGAGTGGGGCAGCTGTAGCCCCTGCTTGGCAGTTTAATCCCTTTCCCTCCATTTCAATGCAGGCTGGTGACTTGTAGTATCCTCTTCAAATTATTCACGGCTCAGTTGAGTTGGGTGGCATAGAGCATACTTGTGATATGAAAAACTATTTTTACATCTGAGTAATCTTAAAGCAAAAAATACTCATAAGAATTAATTCTTGTTTTTGTTAGGTTGATCTGGACAGACAGTAACATGACTTCTTCCTGCTCTGTTTCCTGGAAGATTCAGAGAATTTTGTCACATTTACCCTATCTCTAACCCTGTCAAAGATGCTTGGAGAACAACTGTAAAGGAAATCCATGATTGTGCTAGTAATCTCCCCACAGTTTAAAGTATTAGCACTATTTCTTTAGAATGAAGCCTTTCTATGACCTCTGTTTAATAACTTTTCCAAGTACTGACTGTTCAGTAAAGAAATTGTTTCCATCTTTTCAAATTACAGGAAACCCTTTTTTACTCTTATCAATAGTGTTGTGTGATGTTAGTGATGTGTTTTTTGAAAGTCTAGAATGAGTCACTGTAAAGTCACTGAAAGGACACTAGTTACCACATCTACCCTTCTGAATATACTTAATTTACATTTTTAATGCAGCGTCTTTTGCCACAGAATAAGAATTTTAAAGTCTCTCCTGAAAAGAGGCTGGAGGCAAGTTGTTACCAAGTAAATATTTCTAAGTCAGAAAAGATCAAATTAAGGGTGTTAGGGTAACATCCTATCTTCCAGTCATTTTTAGTAAAGTTGTTCTCTGAGAAACAGCAACTGCCTAGTGTGCCTGGATTTTGACTGCCTATGAAAACATTTTTTTGTTTTTCTGTGTTTTAAGTTCACAGTTATTAAAATGAAAACAACCCTAGATGTTTTCTTATTACCTGAAACGGCTTATTTTCTTATTGATGTATTATTTCCTTTCCTATCTGATGTGGTAATTGAGTGTTTTAGAGAACTTGCACTCTTCTTGGGATGAAACACCTGCAACTGGAATCTGATTACACTGATCTTCTGTATCTTAAATGTTGATCGAGCAGCAAAAGCCAGCTTAAGGCCTCCAGTGTTTTTCAGGTGTTTTCTGGTGATTTATTTATTTGTTGTATAAACCCTTTTTTATTATGAGTACTAAACTTGATTTTGGGAGGCCATTATACAGTAATGGTTTCAGGCATTTTAAATAAGCATTTTTTTAAGCAGTCTGTCTCTGCATTCTTGTGGTGCCAGCTATACATCCTGGCCTGATGCTGATTGAGTTTGAAAGGTCTCTACATGTTCAGGAGTTCTCAGTAGGCATCAGGTGGTTTTCTGAGACTAGCTGTTGCTTCTTTGCAAGATGCTTTTCTCTTAGAAAGCCAGACAAAAGAGGATTTAAGTCTGATATGCAAACCATGATTCTCAGCTGACAGTTCTTGGTGGACAGAATTTTTCCTCATTTTAAGGAGCAAATTTTTGGGGTGCAGATTTTTCTTCTCAGGAGCTCTCAGTGTAACTCTTGGTATGCACACAAGTACTCTACTGCTTCACAGCAGGACGAGAGAGGTGAGAGCTTCCAAAACTGTGAAGGGGCCTAAGTGAGTTCTGTTTTAGCAGTGGGTTTTTTTGATCTATAGAGCTCATTTCCTGCTTTGCTGCCCATGCTACTCCCACTGTACACACAACCTCTGGGGTAGGGGGCTGGATTGTGTACTGACTGTGTACACTGTTACAAGCACCTCTCCCTAGAGCAGAGGTGATACCTGCCACGAGCGTGTTTGTTACCCTGATACACGGATTTCTAACCCTGGTGGTGCTGCTCTAGCTGGTCTGTTGGAAGAGATTAAAAAGGAGCAGTTACAAATCTTCAAAAGCAGTAAAATCGAGATGATGCACCTTTAATTACAGTGTAACACCAACTGGCATTGCTTTTTTAAAAACCCTTCTGGGAAGAGGAGATAGGCGCTGCCAGTACACAGACGCAGTACACCAGGCATGTGGGTGTAGAGATTCATTCACATGTGACTGACTGCAGGATGTTTTAAACAAATTCCTGCATTCTAGAATTGGCTAGCTTTCATTATTTTGCAGTTCTGATAATACCCACACTGTGCTTATTGATATGTTCTCAGACTTTTTCCCTGTATATTAATTTTAAATTTAAAATGACTATGATTGCCTAGCAACCAGCTAGTTTTTGTGCTGTGAATTCTCCAAGTATCAGATTTTCTATAATAGTGCTCCCCCTCAACCCCCACCACCAGAAAACCAAACCAGCAACCACATCCTATGTGTATAACTCTAGATATAAAAAATTAAATATGGAGAGTACTAATTGCTTATGCTAAAAGGTGTGGCTCATACCTTAAAGATCTCTAAATTGTAAGTGAAGTCTTAACATTCAGTTTTGAACCCATACAGTTAATCTGAGTGCTTTCCTTAGAAGTACAAAGCTGCTCAAGCACCGTAGTACAAAACTATCCAAGCAATGCAGAGTGAAATGTCCAGTTCCTACTAAAGTAAATGCCACAATAGGAAGCATCAAATGAAATTAAACTGCATGAAAGCAATTTAACTTTTCTTATGTCAGTGCAACTGTGTAGTAGCTGGTAGTATGGCCTCACTTTGAGTACTGTGTGCAATCCTGGGCTCCATTTTTTCAGAAGGATGTGAAGGTCCTTGAATGTGTCCAGAGGGTAATAAAACTGGTGAAAGGACTGGAAAGAAAGTCCTATGAGGAGTAGCTAAGGATTTTAGGCTTGTTCAGTTTGGAGAAAAGGAGGCTGAGGGGTGGTGGTGTCAAGCTCCCCTAATGAAAAACTACTGTTAAAGAATATTACTACCAAATTTAAGTTCCTGACATTAAAATTTGCCTTTGATTAATAAATGCTCATCAGAAGGTGGGAATTATTTGCATTAAGTTCAGATTACTTTCTAACATGAAATGTCACTGGAAGGTGAAACAATTTGGAAGATCATGGTAATACTTTGTACTTGTATAAAAATGTACATATTGATGAGAAATATCAGTCTCATTTCACAGTATTAAAGAATATTGGGTAACTTAAAAATCATAATATGACAGAACTTTGAAGGACTTTTTTGTTCATTAGATATAGGTAAGTTTTCAGCTGTCTACTTATTATTTATTCTCTAAATTAGATAATTTCTATAGAAATTTAAATATATTTTAATGCTGTGGTGTCTGACTCCTGTGTTTTCCAGTGGTTTGCTACCACACTTTCATAAGAATCTTTAAAAGACAATGGCATGATCAGCTTAGTAGACTTTATTTTTCTGTTGGTCAGGGATGAACAGCAGCTGTAAAGAAGACTCTGATACCTTGTCCTAACTTTTTTCTGTATCATCCTTCTAATTTATCCACTGTAGACAGACTTGGTAGTGTACAGAACATGGGATTCTTTAATTAAAAAGATAAGATTTTTTTCAGCAAGTTAAAAGGACCCCAGCATTTTGAATGTTGCAAGAGGAAGTTACAGCATGACCTTTTTTAAAGTATGTTTGTAGAAAATGCCATTGCAGGGTTACCTGGGGTTTGTTTTTGGTTTTTTGGTTGTTTTTTTTTTTGTGAATTGCCAGCTCTACAAAATCTGTAGGTCTGAAAGGAAAACTGAAATTTACTTACCTTTCACTAATAATGGGCATCTTGCAAGCCAGGCTTATGCCTTCCACTCAGCTCCAACTGACTGTAGCTACAGTCAGTTCTTCCATGAGCAAATAGGCACAGTTACTCTGTAATATCTGCAGTAACTTTACAGTGTTGTTTCTAGAATAAAAAGTATCAATAACGCCACTTAGATGTAATAGAAGTGTGTCAATCCCACATGACAGATGCAAACAGCTTTCAGCTATTTGTGTGCCAAGCCCAACCTGCTAAATGCTTCTGCTGTCAGTTTATACTGACTGACCTTGGGAGCGCCTGTTTCACAGCCTCTGGCACACCAGTTTCTATGTAAGCTCAGCTGTTTATTACACTTCTGTTTTAGAAGGGCTGTGCACTTCTGTTCTATTTCTACTAAGATCTTGCTTTGCTGTTGCATTTTGATTTCATAGTGTGTACTGACGTAGTAGAGTCCACAGAGTAAGAGGCTTAAATGGGAAAGTCAAAGTTTCAAACAGAGGGAAAGGACTTAAGCATTTCTCCCATGTGTTCCTGCCCCATCAAGAGATCAGGTCATTCTCATTGTGTGGGGTCTTAGTGTCCGACAGCAAGGAAGTTTTTTCATATGCTGATGTATTTTTAGTCTGGAGGTTATGTTGCTTTTGTTTCATAGGCCAGTAGTCAGTCTTGTAGAGAGATGATGGGGTTAGGCTACATTTGGGATTTTTTTAATCTATTTAGGACAGGAAATATTAGTAACAGTGTTAATATTAATACTACTTTTGTGTATGTGTGTGAATTTAGCCATAGGGTACCTTGGAAACTAGGTTCAGTATGGAATTATGCATTAAAGGATCTTGTTCTTCCATGTTACAGATTGTAGGAATTAATAGTGAATATGAAAAAGTTATTTTTGTGTAATTTTGTAATGCATACCTCACTGCAAGAAAAATAAAGCCTGAAAGAAGAGCTATTGCTTTGATTTGCCAATACTGACAGTGTTCTAGATTGTTCTCTTCATTCAACAGAACGATTTGGAAGGTAGCATTTATCTCTCCTCATAGTTTTGTCCCGGGGTTTATATTTCAGAAGGGTGTTTTAAAGGAGCCTCTCCATTAAAGCTTTTTGTCTTCTATTTTGAGGAACAGTTAACACTTCATTCTAAAAGGTATTTGACCTCTCTTTGCTAATGACTCTCACTTTGGCTGTTGAAGTAAACTGTTTGCTTTCTTCAAGTGTAATGAAAGCTTCCGCAAAATTAGCAAAAGTAGAAAAACAAGATATTCCCATTATATTTGTATTTCTGTAATATATTGCCTGTATGTGATTTACAGTCAAGGCAAGAAATTATATAAAATCAAGATGCTTGCATTCTCTAGAGCTTGTGGCTGCTTCAGAAATTACTTAGCTGGAAAAAGTCAAGAGCAGAGTTGTTCTGCATTTTCTTAGTGGCAAGTAGAAGACATGGAATTCATTCCTCATCAAGGTAATTAATTATCTCAGATCTGCCAAGTTTGGTTCAGTCACATTAGGATTCCCACATTAGGACAAGATGGAAACCAGTGCTGCGGGCATTCAGTGCAATTGAAACCTTTTCAAGCATCCTGAAATGTTGGAGCTGCATTTGATTGACAAATGAGGGAAATGTCATATTCCTCTTCATCTATTTTTTGTTTGGGGTTTTGTTGGTTGGTTGGTTTTAGGGTTTTTTTGGTGTTTTGTTTGTGGTTTTGTTTTTTTGTTGGTTTTTCTTTTTTTTGTTTTTTGTGTTTTTTTAACTTGCCAGTTTTTCTGTATACCTCTTGAAGCATTAGTATTAGGGGACATTCCTCTCTTCCCATTGGTATTAGGGAGACATTTACACTCTCTGGAATTCCTCCATGACAAATACCACAATATTTTGGATGTTACAATTCTTCTTACAGGACAAAACAAGCTTGTCATATGTAGTGTTTCCCAGTGCATATCCCACAATGCTAGGAAAGAACTGTTTTCTTTTACTTGGAGACAAAAGGAAATGTCTTGTTGCTAAACGTAAACTTTACATTAGTGAAAATAAAGTACACCAAGATATGCTCCATGTATTGATAGCATTCTGTAGGAGTGGTTTACTAAGATGCGATCAAATATACACAGGATGTAGATTCCACCTGTGAAGCTGTTAATTCTTCGTGCTCCTCCATAGACTCCTGCCTGGTACTATTGAGAGTCAGCTTGGTCTGAGCCAGTGTCACCTCTAGATACCTGGTGTAACTTCACCCAAATGGAAGTGCTGGGTGATGTCTGTGAATAGCTTCTGTTCATGATAAAAATATGCAGACGGTTAAAATAAGATTTTTAATATAGTAGATCTTTGAATAATTTGAATATGATTCCTTTTTTTAACCCAAACAGAAAGAAGAAGGAAAAATTCAAGGGCAGCTTAATAAATCTGATTCTAACCAGTACATCAGAGAACTGAAAGATCAGATAGCTGAGCTGCATCATGAGGTAAGTGATATTATACTACTGTCTCTCATCACTAGTACCTTTTGTCCTTTCACCTGTAGCAGGTCTTGCTTATTTAGTAGTTATTACATCTTCATTATCTGTTTTTGCTGAAGTACATTATTTTACATTAATGCAATAGGACTCTTATATATGAATCTTGCCTTTATCTTGGAATGTAAGAGAACAAAATAATGTTTAGTTATGTGATTTGACATTAAATGAGATTGGCATTTATGTTTCATCTTGGCTTTTTCCTTAATATTGTTAGTCGATCATATTTTGCATTTACTCCATTTGGAACTGCATATATGAAAATAAGTCCCTTTATGTCTTTATTTACTACAACTATTAAGGCTGCTATAGTTAGAAACTAAACCTCATTGGTGCAAGTGGAAGAATCCATGCTTAAATTTTCTGGTTCTTGCTGTTGTGAGGACAAATTTTATGTGGTAGTATACTGAGATTGCTTAAAAAAAAACGGATGCTTGCTTAATATCAGTTAACAGATTTTTAAGTTTTAAACTGCCAAAACCTTCAATCTATGAAATTTCTATCTTCAAACTTCCTTGCTCAAATAGTTGTAGTAACTTTCTGTTAGTTAAAAAGATCAGAAGGTCTTGAAACCAAAATGGCTTATGTAACTCCTGTGCTCACTGGTTCATTTCAGTTCGTGTTGCATTGTGAAGAAATGTCTTTACCTAATACTCCATCATGTACAAAATGCCTGGTCAGCTTTGCAGTAGAGTCTGCTTCTGTTTCCATAGCCTTTTCATACACAGCTCAGAGTGTTGCTTAAAACCACAGGATTGTAGAGCAATTCAACCTAATAGTTTGCTGCCTTTTTGCTTTTATTAAATAAACACATCCTTTCTTTAAGTGTAGATAGCGTTTTCATAACAATCTTAGTAGATCCAAGCTTTTAGGATCAATCCCTTGAGACTTGTAACACAGCTGAGGATCTTGGAATGTTGTCTATGCTATAGATCACTATGCTATAGATTGAGGATAGTCTCTAGGGCCATCAGTCCAGCACCTTTACCAATCATTAAGCTCACTTAAAAACAGATTTAAAAATCAATAACCTGGCTTTCTCCATTAAAGCACTCTAACTAGTTTTCTTATTTTCTTGTTGGAAGAATTCCCAGAAAGCCAGATATTTAGTGTATTTTTGCATTATGAACAAAATAAGGCACTGTACTGACTTTTTCCTCTGCTCAGTGTAGGTTTAAAAGGTAAGAAACACTGCTTTGGGGGAAAAGAAGAATTGCTGTTGGAAAGCTGTTGCATAATTTTCTCTATACAATCATTTGTTATATGCCTGGCTGATCAACTGAATTGTCACAAAGGCAGGCAATATTGTACGTCTTTAATGTGTATAAGTTAGCGTGAACAGGTTGGAATGAAGATGAGGTTCGTAAGCTCACAGAATAATGATAATTCTGAGTAATACCAGTGATTTCCTAAACAGTTCAGTCTTGTCAAATCTTTATCAGCATTTCAATTTGACAGAAAGAAGATGCTATGCAGAACATGAATTTCAACCATAGCAGAGTTTGAGTAATTCCATGTAGAAGAGCACTCCTCGTCCAGAGATGTGCTTTGTGGTGGCTAAATTTTTAATGTCCAAACTAGGTAAACACTATAGGAAGGAAATCATTCTAGGATATGTAGGAGCAGTAAGAAAAAACAGTTTGCCTTGATGATTTTACAGATCTTTTCTAACTTCAGTGATTCTATGATTTTATGAAACTGTGTGTTAATAGACATGTTCTACCTTGGCAGCATTCTGCATGTTTCTTTACACAGGCTTTATTCAAGCCTGGAAGTCTTTGTTTACTAATGACTTTTTTCCCTTTCCCCCTTACTGTTACCTATCTATTTGTCTAGTTTTTTAAATAAAATCTTAAGAGGGAAAGCAGTGTTTCCTGCAGTGTTTCCTCAAAAAGCAAAACCTGAAGAAAATGGCAACAAGAAGAGGCAAAAATGTTTGCTCTCAACTGCTAAATGTTAGGAGAAGTATAATTCAGTCAATGCCAGTTAAATAAACAACTTCCTTAAATCTGAAGTGTCTTCATGCATATATCCATTAATGACCATGTTCTTTGTTTTTTGGCTAGCTACTTTCTGATTCTACTTCTGCAAAAGCTAAAAGAAACGTTACACATTTGCAAATGCATCTTCCTGAAGATAGGGTGATGGTGTATGTGACATGCTGACCACAATCTCCCAACTGGTTAGCATGTAAAAAGCACTGGAAAAGGAACAGAGCTCTTGGTGACTGTATGGTTACCTTCTAATATATTGTAATTGTGTAACTTCAAACTGCACATGAATGCAAATGGTAATTAAAGCAGAAGTTATAATTTAAGGTAGGGGTGGGACAGAAATCTGTGAAATAAGATGAAATGTCTTGGCATGGCCATCAATGCTGATTCTGTTTATTTAACTTTTTTTCTTCTCCAGCACTGCACTTTTACAGATTTTTACACCAGAAAAGTTGCAGGCTCTCTATCTGAAGGATAGAACAAAATAATGACCAAATCCTATATTGGGTACAAGTAACTACAGATTAAATCCATGTTCTAGTCTTTGGATAAACACTATTTTGTACCTTTGGCCAGCAGTGTGAATGTAAATGTTTCTGTATCAGTGGAGCCTGGAGGAGCTACATACTTATAACACTTATAAAATTCTATTCTGTGATATCATCCATCAGATGGCAATGGTAGCAAGTTGTGGCAACAGCATTGACCCATCCTAATTGCAGAGTTCTTGTGAAAGGTCTACTGTTCCATCAGTGTTTGCAAGCCAGGCTAGTAGCCGGGCACAGGGCAAATCTAGAATATCAGTGAGGAACACTGATAAGGACAGCAGAGAGTCACTATTACTGCCCAGTGTCTAAAGCTGAATTCCTCACTAAAAGGTGGGTTGAGGGTGGGAATTTGCTATGGCTCAGGTGCAACAAGCTGCTGCTGTACCATCTCTTGGCTTTCTGGGTAAGAAAAGTTTGGCCCTTAGTATTCAGATATTTCTCTCACCCATTCCAATGTGGTAACCTAAATCAGCTACGTGTTGGAACTCTGCCTGCTGTATCAAATGATTAATCAATGGATTCAGATTACAAAGGGCAATTGGTTGGAAGTTTTTGTAAGTATAAACAAAACTTTTTAAAAATAAAATTAATTTTGCTCATTTTTTTCTGAGCTCAAAATTTTGCAGGCTTCTTAGGAATAATGCAGCTTGCAGCCTAAAGGATAAATTTCAGCTGCTTTTATTACTCATCTAGGAATAGTAATGCTACAGTCAGTCTTCAAATAGTATCATAAGGAGACTTATTTGTAGTAAATTCCAGTTGTGTTCCTGTTACTGAATAGAACTGCACATACTGGAAACCGGTAGTATGGCACCCAAAACCAAACTGATGAACCACATTGGTATTAAATGTACAAGGTAATTAAATAGAAAAATATGCCTTTTTTATTACCATTCAAATACAGTAAAATAACTATAAATGGAATTATTGGATTTTTGGCTTGTTCTAACAAGCTACCTGCCTGATTCCTTTTATACCTAACCAGAGGATTTCTGTAGCATGGTGAGCTGAGCTGAATATTGACTACTTCCGAGTAAGTCTTAAACATGTAGTTGATGAACACTTCAGGAGAACAAACAGACAAAATTTGGAGCTTTGAGAACATTGTAACAAGAAGTTTACAACTTCTGCTCTGCTAGACTCTGGACTGCTGTAAACTTCTGCTTTAGTGGTGAACACTGCAGTGTTAGGTTAATGGTTGGACTCTGTAGAGGCCTTTTCCAGCCTTAACAATTCTATGGTTCTATGCACATTATCTTAAATCTATTCACATGCACCTCTTTCTTTGCACTGATTTGAACAACCAAATACGGGTTAGAATATAAATACTGAGTGTAATTTGTAATGTTATGTAAAATAGTGAATTAATTCTTAAATTCCTCAGTGCAACCATAACTTCATTCAGAAATCAAATATATATAGATCAATTATTACTTACTTGCATTTTGAACTTTAATAAATATATCTAGTTTTATGCTTATTCCCTAGAAAGTTACTGACAGCTATTCTGGAATCTTTTACGCAACCTATCAATATCCAAAGAACGGCTGATGCATAATGAAAGGACTCAGACTGAAGTATTTCTAGTTAGCCAGTAGCTAATCCTGTAATAAGTCATGTATATTAATTCTGTACTTCCTTTCCTCCTTATTGGCTGAGTTTGTGATTTATTGGGCACAAAGTTGTTAGGTGGTTGTGACTTATGACTTTATTGTTGAAGGCTGAAACTAGTGTGAAAACCTGAAATGTTGAGGATCATCACAAACAGGAAGTAATGATGTAAGCTTCTTTTAGAGCTTTTAATATGTACTAGCCTTAGACACTCTGTTTGCCTTTTCAGAATCTTGTGTTTAGTTGCCATTTGTTCTTTTCATTAATTGAAAGCTTTCCACCTAGCATTTCCTTTCTTCTTCCATATCCCTCCCATTCTTAAAGCTATCTCTGCAGCATTCTTGACTTCTAGCTTAGTGGGATTTTAACTTATGCTTTCTCATTGTGCAGCCCCAACAGGCTACAGCTTCTGTGAAGCAACTTCTGTTACTCTTGCCAGAAAGTACAGGAGCTTGGTTGCCCTGTGTTTGGCACAGGAGAAATAAGGTCTAGTGATCAGTCTATGCTGTCACTTGACCTTCCAGTTCATGTGCTTTAACTGATGTGTCATAAATGGTATGAGCACGCAGACACTGTAAGGTTGTACCATGGTTAGATACTTTCAGGCTGCACCAGGATTGCCGGTACTTCACAGAAGTTGCCTTTGATTAGATCCAGAAATGTTAAGTGAAAACAACTGTGAAACATTTTTACTGTTCAAGAGAGTATCTCACTAAGTAGGTAGTACTGAAGTAAAGCTGTTAAGCTATGTGGAAATGAATTCATTGGAAGTTCGGATTGTTACAAGTTCTCATTAAGTAAATTTGAAGGCTTAAGAAAAACTACTCTTGAACAAGCTGATATTCTTTTAAACACAAATCATATACTGGAGAAACAAGGAGGAGGTTGTTTCTAGTTTCCCACCTTTTCCTTCTAATTCAAACTGAATGGAATCAAATGATTTATAAACTGCTGAAGTTCTGCATTTCATGCACTACCCCTCTGTATGTGCAGTCACTTTACATATATTACCCAGCAGCTGCCTCTGCTTCCTGTTGGATGTTGCAAGCCTTGTATGTGTTACCTAGATTACAGGGGTGGTACAAAAGATTAGAATTGATGTGCTTACCCACAAACTACACTGGCAGACCACAAGACACCTTTGGAGACAAAAGCAAGTGGTTTCCAGTCTTTCAGACTTTGTGATTTAGGACTGAAGTGCTTAAGTTGTTTCACATGAAACTTTACAAAGTTTGCCTTTGTCACACTGTTAGGTGATTGTTGTCTCTCTTGGAATCTTTTAATGCATTTGTTTTGCTGTAAAATTTCAGTTTTTTATCTTTATATACTACAGTATTTCAAATGTGAATTTGATTTAATCTGTGACAGTTTTCATATTAAAAGCTGAATGCTGCCTGACGCGTGTTGACGTCCACAAAAGCAAGTAGCCCCTACAATCTGGGATTGCAGATGTGTATTGACTATCTGTGTTAGACGACAGCCTTATGAAGGCAACAGCAACATACAGAAACAGCGCTTCCTTTCACATTTTTTCCTTAGAAAGCAGTAATATGGATGTTGAAGATAGCACATTTTACAGTTTTACTATGACATCTGTGCATCTGCAGGGACTATTCCACCCGCCATGAATTAGGAGAGCTGATTGCTGGAGTTTAGGAAGAACGTTGCGAAAGTACCACTACATATTTTGCCTTTTTTTTTTTTGGCGCATGCATCTGCTATTGACCATTGTCAGCTGGAGAATACACTTTTCTCCTAGCTGTTTCTTTCGAATGAGATATCCTCTTGACAAATAATTAGTAGCAATATTTTGAGCAAAAGCAAGGATGATGTGCAAATCTTATGTAGGTGTGTTTGATATTTGAATGAAAACCAGAACTCTGATGTTAGTGTGGCACACTGGTCCAACATTTAAAAAACCCTCTGCAAACTTGTCCAGTTAACGATACCTCAGCATGGCTGATAGAAAAGAACAAGATGGCAAATAACTGAAGCATTATTATTCTGCCAAAATAATTTTCAGGCATTTAGAAAACTTTATAATAGTACTTTTAAGTGAAATTCTAGAGATTAAATTCTTGCATATTGACAGTGCAGAAAATGGGGTGTTTTTAAAGGTATTTCCCATTCCAGTATCTGAAAACTTGATGGCTCTTCAAAGATGTAGTGAGCATTAGTTTACTACTCTTCCATTTCCACATTTGTAAAATTTATCTGTTTTAGTGGAGGTGTTAGGGCATGGGTTGGACTTGATGTTCTTGAAGGTCTCTTCCAACCCAGTGATTCTGTGATCTAGGAATGGATCTGATATTATGTTTTAAGAACCTAATGCAGTCTGTAAGATTCTGATATAGGTGTTATCTCTTGGTCTGATCGTGCTCCTGGTGAGCTAGCATTTTAAGATTGGCTTAATGAAAAGAGATATAAAAGTCAGAGATTAAATACTATGCTTTTAAAAGATTTTGCTTGTGTAAATAAAATTCAAGACACTTTAAGTAATGACTTTGAGGATAAATAATGTATAAGTTGTGACCAACAGAGTAATTGGTTATATGGCTGAATTAAGAGTACACCTTGCAACTTGCATTAGCTTTCCAGGCTTTCACTGCTGAAACTAAAATGGAGATGAGAAAGTGAACTGGTAGGCCATCAATGTGAAAGATTAGAAAAATTTATCTATATGGGCCAATGAATTAAATATCTAAATAAAATTCAATGCACTATAGTACACAGAATGAAATATTAAACCACATTAACAGTTCCTTTAGTCTTAAATACCGTAAACTTATATTGTAGGTAAACTGTGTTTTAAAGGTGACAAATTATTTCCTCCTTGTATTTTTTTATTATTAGCTAATAGCATTAAATCAGTGAGTGGTCCTGGGCCCCAGCACAGATTGATGCAGGTTGTCCCCTGAAGAGATGAGGGAATATCTTTATAAGCATCTAAATGATGATTCCTGCATTGGCCATAGATGAGGACAAAATTGCAATGCTGCATGTGGCCTATTGGAGTAGCACAAGATGGGCTGGCCACTTCTAACAGCATTCCTAGCTCCTACTTCTCATAATAACTGCATCTGGGCTTGATGATGGGATACCAGTGGGAAGCATTATTCCTTTCCTCTGTTAATTTTATTATTAGGCTTCCATTGAGTTAAATTCAATGCTTACCAAATCAAATATTTTCTTATCTGATGCACCAGTAGACCACATTCAGAAGCAGCTAACTTGGAGTAAACAACATAGCTTTGCATAATGGAGATATGAGGATGAACTGGCGAAAGTGAATTCTAGTTGAAATTCAACCTACCAAAAATGTTTTCAAGTTCTCTGAAGATATACTTAGTGATGGATAGCAGTGGATCAGATCATATGCGCAAATGAGAATGAGAGAAGATCAGATTTATCACCCTTTAAGTACCTGAGAAACAGAAATAGGTAACATTTCTTTCATCAGAATGTAGGCAAAACCAGCAAGGCCCAAAAGGCCTCGTACTCTTCCTGTAGTATTTGTGATTAGATACAATGTTCTTTCACTCAGTGTCTTGCCAACTTATCCCCACCCCCCCCACTTCTTCTGGAAGAAGTGTACTATTCTTTTTCCATGTAGTACAAGCACAACTACATTTGTCTCATGGAAACTGTCATTTTACCTGCTCACTTTTATAAAACCAGCTAAGATCTGTGGGATTCATTCCAGTCAATTTTTACTTCTGTCAATTGTTTTCCCTTCATAATTCTCAGTAAAACCTAGTTCTTAGTAATGTTGGTTTAGAGTCCTGTATTAACTCTTGTAAAGCACTTGTTTCTCAATACAGACTAGAGTCACATTAACATCTAATAGTTTTTTTTACTAGACAAATGCTTTCAAAATATGGGACTCTCTATAAATGTTTTCTTACTTGATAAGAAATGTTGTCCCTGAAAGGAAATATGTTACCCCTCAGATTTACAAAGTAAGCATTTCAGCTTGCGGTGGAAGTTTATAGCACAATAAATCATGTGCTTTTCTTTTACCGTATCTTGCAAGCACAGCTGGACAAGAGATGATCAGATTTTTCCCTCCCCACAAGCAAAGTTCTTGCAAGGACAGCTAAAAATGTAGTTGCTTTACTAGTATATGTCAAAGTTACAGAACCTCTGTGCTGGCAGAGTCTGATTTAAGTGGTTGTGGTCAGTCTGAGGAACCTGTGATGTGATAAGATAGCGTTTGTGAGGTCATGTGGTTTGCAAACACCCAATCTAATGTAGCAGCTTTGTCTACACAGGATAGTTAAATATATACTCTGTGCTTTAGAAAAGTGAATTGCTTTATTCCTTTAACTCAGCTTGTCCTTAAACGAGTCAGAGATGTTACACTGGCTTGATAATGCCCAGATTATTACTGAAAGGCTGAACTGATTGGGAGACTTAATTATCCAGTAACTTTCTCCAGTTTAGTTACCCTGCCCTTAATAAAGCAACCAGCTTTAGAAACTATCTCGCTAAATAAGCAATTGACAGGCAGATGGAAGATACAATGGAATCCCTGTATATTTTATGATCATCATTTGTTTAATTCAATTAACTTTGAGTGGTCACAGTGTAATTAAGAGACATGTTACACTTGTCCAAAATGACAGTATTGATTCCATAATGATGGTACTTCATTCCTTGAGTTGTCATCTTTGCATCAGATAGGTTGATTCGTCTCCCTTCCCCCCTGGTAATGCCGTCAACAAAATATTTTCCATCCCTTGTGAGGGTGAAGGAAACCTCTAAATGTGATCAGTGTAACCAGGACAGTGATGTAGTCTGTCCTTAAATGGAACAGGTACGACTGTTTACTTGGATGAGGGCAGTGGTTTTTGGTATAAATCTTAACTGTTTCACTGCCACTAGTGACAGATTGAATTCAGTGGTAAAATAAATTAAGATTGGTGATTGCTGTTTATATAAACATTTTCCCCCTTTTTTTCCCCTATCCTACGTATCACTGCTCCAGATCTGTCTTGCTGAGCAATGTAATAGTTCTTGATTGCAGCATTAGAGATGAATATAGCTAGCTATAATTATTTACTCTATGTTCTTTAAAGTTTATGTGGATTGCTAAAGCAAGCAAACGGATTATAGATAAAGTTATTTCATTATCACGGCAATAATGTTCTTGATTGTTGAAGCTGCATGACCTGTCTACTTTACTGATTAGAGCTATGTCAGGGTCTGTCATGTTTTTCCACCGATAAATCAAGTTTTGGGGATTGAAAAATGGAGGAATTGAGGTTCTGCTGGTTTATCTAAATGGTTGTTCCTTGCAAAAATTGTGTGTTAGCACCCATACACAGGTGCCAGCTATGGGAGAAAACAAGCTCAGAAGAATGCTATATATTAGTTTGTAATAGGTCTCTGTAAGCTTACATCTGAATATAAGTGGGGCAAACAGTGGAAATGTGATGGAAACACCTCCTAAAATTGTTTTATCAATTTGAGTGGCAGCCAGCACAGATGAAATTGTTTCTGCAATCAGGGGCAAAAATGTTACTTAGTCCATTTAAAAATGCTGAGTTTAAGTCCTGCTTTAAAAGGACAGAGTAAAAGTGTGAAATGCTCATTTCCTGTAACTGTTGCCTGTAATGGGTGCATTTTCAGTCTCTATCAGCCGGTACATTCTAGTTAATGCTTGAGGTTTCAGTAACGTTTTTATTTATAGATGCATACGGTAGGGAGAAGGAGTATTGAGATTGAGGTATTTTCTTGAATATAATAATTGCAGTACATTAAGTGTGATTATACTGTTGTTTTAAAATATTTTTGTTGCTGTGTCCTCACTCCAAACAAACACTTCCATTAGAGCTTCTTATAGAAAGAGTTTCTGGGAACTTTCTATAAATAATTAGCTAGTAGGTAGAAGGAAAATACCTAGGCCTGTCATCCTGGAACTTCCTTTGGAATTGCACACAGTCTCACTACAACAAACCTGTCAGCTCTTGGAAAAATTCCCTCAAGAAATAAAACCTGACACAGTTACCAAATACTGACTGCTTTTCAAAATAGAATTAAAGTTGGGTGTTCCTCAGTGCTGTTGCTATTTCAATTGTGTATTTGATACCTAACTTCAAAGTTTAACTTGATTACACTGCACTAGATCAAAACCAGATACTTTAACCATATAGTGCAGTGATCAAAAAGTCGTGACCTCCCATTGATCGCTTTATTGGTTTCCTGTTCTGATTCACTGGAAACCTTCTGGTCTGAACACTTGTTGCTGGTTTTTATCTTTGTCACGTTTACAATACAGCAGACTCGTCTATGATAAAACTGATATACTACGTACATTTAATTTAACATCATATTTTGTTTTAGCTCAAGTGCTCTCAAAATGATAACATTGAAAAACCCCACTTTTTATAAAAAATTAAGTCAAGAAATTTAAGAGTACATTCAGAGCAATATGATATAAACAGATGGACAACTGGAAATGAGCTTTCTTTTAATGCATTAAAATTGTTCCATAGATTTTATTTAAGCTTCCTGACAGCTATAGGGATTTTGTAACACATTTTGTATTACTCTTAGACTGAATATGACTTACAGAAGCTGGCAATTTAAAACAGAGACCAGATATTTAAATGCTGTTAAAAAAACCCCAAAGCCTGAAATTACTCAGCCTTGGAAATTCTCTGCTGCTCTTTTGCTTTTCACTTACAACACAGTGGAGGGGTTTGAACTCTGTTTAGTGGTGTGGTCAGCAAAGTTCATTTGAGATGAGTATTTCAGGTTGTATAGCAATATGTTACTCTTGGTCATCCTTTTAAAAGTATGAATTTCAAAAACAAAGATAATAGTTTCCTTAAACAGGAAACTTTAGTAATTAATTGCATACATAATTGGTTTCCCAAGAGCTAGAGATGAGTGGGGCAGATTCAATTAATGTTGTAGTACCTCATGACTGTTGCTTTTAAGCCTACTGTAGACGGGGGGAAAAAAATCAGTCCAGAGACTCTCTGGGTTTTTTAACTTTTAAGAACAGCAGCCATACTGGCACAGCCAGAAAAAGGAGCCTAGGTCTGTTCAGGTATTTGATATTGTCATTCACTGTTGTTCTGGCTTGGGCCCACAGTAGGATTATCCAGCCTGGAGTTTACGACTTGCTCTGATTTCTGATTAGCTTCTGTTGCCAGTTTCAAGGGTTTTTTTGCTGTAATTGCTCAAAGTGGATAAATGATACTGCAGCTATATTAGATTGAATCCATTTATAAACTCCAAAAATCACAGAATCACAGAATTAACTAGGTTGAAAAAGACCTTTGAGACCACTGAGTCCAACCTATGACCTAACGCAACTTTATCAACTAGACCATGGTACTAAGCGCCATATCCAGTCTTAAACACCTCCAGGGATAGTGACTGCACCACCTCCCTGGGCAGCCCATTCCAATGGCCAGCCACTCTTTTTGTGAAGAATTTTTTCCTGATGTCCAGCCTAAACTTTCCCTGGCACAGCTTAAGACTTTCTCCTCTTGTCCTGCTGCTGGTTACCTGGGAGAAGACCCCTGTCTTGCTATAAGCTCCTTTCAGAGAGTTGTAGAGTGATACGGTCTCCCCTGAGCCTCCTCCTGTCCAGGCATAAGAACCCCAGTGCCCATAGCTGCTCCTCTTGGGGCTTGTGTTCTAGACCTTCCACCACACCCTTCTCTGGATGTGTTCAAGCATCTCAACATCCTTCCTAAGCTGAGGGGCCCAGGACTGAAAAGAGCACCTGAAGTGCAGTCTAACCTGCTGAGTACAGGGGAAGAACGGCTTCTGCACTGTAGTACCTGCTGGATGTAATATTTGTCTGGACTGATATTTGCATCCTTAATGGAAACATATTTCCCACTAATTCCATTGGAGATGCTCCAATTACTTGATTTTCTGTGATAAGCATTTTTCTAAAAGAAGTTAGTAGGAGTGTTTTTAAAGAGCTGATAGTGTACTATTGTATGCCTTAAACTGGAGTAATCTCGTTAAAGTGGGAGAGTCATCACTAAGTAGCAGTCATCTGTTAGGTATGGTAAGGGATCCCATTAGATGCTGTGGACAGTCTCAGGAATTTTTAAGAACGCCAGTGAATTTGCTTTTATTCATGTGAAATGTGATTATCATTTAATAGATCATAACTGATTTATTGGCTTGTAATTAGGCTTTCTAAATCTCTATTTTCATGGTGCCAAGTTGACAGTGTTTTTCTGAATTATAGGAGAGGTATTTGGAAATCTTTATGACTTGTTTCTTCAGCTAAATGTGGTTAGATCATATTTTCAGCAACATTCTAGTTTTCTTTTGAATCATGTTTGAAGTAGGAAATCTTATGAAGAGTTTCAACTGTTACTAAGGTTGGAACAAATAAAGAGGGAACTCTGATTTTTAGATTCCTCTTGCTATAAGTAAAAGCACTGAGAATTCAGGATCTTTATTCTTTAAATAAACATTTAAATTGACATACTGCCTTCTGCCAAAACCAATTTTATTCACCCAAGGCAGTGGTCATATTTTGATCTCACTTATCTCACAGTTACCTTACTGTGACTAGATTTAATATTTATTGGCAAGCTTTATTAAAATCTGTCTTTACTACTTTGGAATTGAATAAATTTCAAGAATTAGTTACTGAAGCCTTTTAAAGGGAGCAGACAGTAGCATTTTAGTTTGACTTTTCATCACTGAACTCCTAACTTAAAATCTCACAGGTTACAATATAAAAACGTCTCCCAGAGTTTAAGTTGAACTCTTCACAGAGTCCCACTTGAAAGTTTGACCTATGTTCCTTAGCCAAAAAAACCAAAGGGACTTAGAAATATAATTTGCCTGCAAATGACTATCACCCTTCAAACTTGATTCTATGATTTAATATAGAACACCTTTTGAATTGTTTAAAACTTCTAAATTTCTCTTTACTGTTTCTCCTTCATGCCTGGCTTGATGAGGCAGTCAGCATCAGGTAAGAAAGTTTATTCTAAGGTTCAAGGATCTGATTGTTAGCCTTTTTTCAGCTCTTCTAATTTGTGGAAGTACACTGTTACCTGTTAAGAGTATGTACAGTTAAAGTATTTCCATATGTTGACCGGCAGACATACAGTTTGTCTTTAAAATGCTGAATTCTTTAGACACAAGAAGGTATATAAATGCATACTTTAAGATTTTGCTCTTGATTCAGCTGGCTTTTGAAGGGATAATGATGATAGATATTTTAGTCACATAATGTTATTAACCCTTTGAAATGTCCTAAAGACCATGTGAATGTGCTGTAGTGAAAACTGGGTTGAAGCTGCAGTCATCTAGACAATATGACCTGGATTTGAGAATTAAAAGCAAAATACATGGGGTTTACCAGACCTGGTTTTTTATTGGTTGCATTTTTTTTAGCAGATGTGATCAGATTTGAGATTCTTGCAAAACTGAAGCAGGTTCATTTAAATGTCACTTCTTGGAGTGACAGAGATCTAGTTCCCTTCACATGAAAGAAGGCCAGACCCAAAACTGAAAGCCTTTAACCAATATCAACTGTACAAAAGAGAACAGAAAGTAAGAGAACCTGGGGTGCAAATCCATACTTTGCTCAACATGGCTGTAGTTCCTTCAGGGATAAGGGTGGAGTAGAACTAGGGTATGAGGGAAGTGTTTGGGTTGGGTCCACACATCCTGCATTCCAAGACCTTAGTTGGATTTCCCCTTGTCTCGATGTGCTTGGCTAGATGAATGGCAAGATCTTGGCCTAATGCCGTAGTTCCTACTGAAGCTCTTTTTCCATGTTCAAATGAAACACTGACAGCAAGAATCTCGAGTCTGTCGTAAAAAGCTGACAAATAAATAAGGTGGTTATTCATCTATTACAAAATCTAAGCCATACCTACACAATGGCAAACATAGAATTGATAGTTACAAATCAGGAAAGATGTTTTCAAGTTGGTATTGAGTCCTCTGACATCACTGGCTTAGCATGCAGCACCAGCCAAATCAGACAAGGCAACATTGGGCAATAATATAATCAGTCATGGATGGCTGATCTATAAATGTATGCCAAAGCAGCTCAAAAAAGATTTCACTCATATTTGCTACAACAGCTTCTGGATAAGTTAATGGAGGCTTGGTAATATGGATGTCCTGTTGTCACTGTTGGAGGCACCATATTAGGCTGATGGACAGCTGCCGTGAGCCAATAGGACAATAATGTTCCTCCCTTGAAAAAAGATTCTGCTTTTGATTTTAGAAGTATAGAGCCTCACTTGCTAGACTGTAAAGTTATGTGAAAGTACAAAAGTTCATTTTAGGAAACGTCCATTTTAGAGTTTTATGCTGGCATTGGCCACTGATGTCGAATTGCATTGGAGTGCAGGCTGTCTGCAAGTTGTTTCAAATGCTTTGGGAATGCATTCAAAGCCCTCCTGTTGCAATAAAAATTCCAAATAATCAAGCTCTTTCAGAAATGCTCCTGAACAAATATTAGGTTGAAGGGCCCCTGAACTATCTTCAGCTATGAAAGTACACTTGCCCTTGTCAGTGCAGCCTAGTATGCTGTTAGCCTTCACCACTGCCCAGGGACAGTGTGGGTTTGAGCTTAGCCTCCGGTGTGTCAGGACCTCACTGTCCCCTTCAGCAGTGTTACTCTCCAGCCTATTGATCCCCATAACACAAACAAGGTCTGTGCCATAGTGTTCTGGCTGAGGTGGCCATTTCTGAAGCAGACAGAAGTTACAGAGCTCTGCAACCATTGATAGATGTGTAGTGTGTATTCTCTGCAGTATGCTTATGTTTCTTCACAGCAGTCTGTTTCCCCTTGCTTGCAGTCTGTTTCCCCTTTCCTTCCTTCTGAGGAGTGCTTAAGAAAAAAAGGCAGGCAAGTGTAAAGCTGCAGATCAAAAGTGTTTCTGAAAAGTCAGATTTGTTATTCCAGTGAGAAGATGCACAAAGATAACATAGTGTTTTCTGAAACTCCCTTTAGGAACTGGCAAAGGCTGTGTCTATTCATGATTTTTTTTTCACCAACAGCATTTTCCACAGACTCCCATTTGGAAAGGTTACTGCCTAAAACCATGAAACCATGATTTTGTCATGTTACCTAAATAACTTCATCTAAAGGTATCATGTTTAAGTCTTCAGGAAAACAGTTGAGGTCATTGGCTTGGCTTTCTGAGTGTTCAAAACACCTAACATTGAGTATCAGATTTATAATTTCAGGTGAACCAATGGCTTAACTGTACAGACCTAAAAGCATATAATTTCTTACTCTAATATGAAGTTTGTAGTCGCTTGTACAGCAGTTCTTTTTTTTCCTGTGGTGAGGGTGGAGAGAAATTGTTGGTTTTCTGTGTTTTATTTTCTTAGTGACTAAAATTGATAGCTGTTTTGGAAAATTCATGTGACAGCTAATCTGATCATCTTGCAGGACATTTTCAGGAATAATATTTCTAAATAAGAATGTCTGTACCAAGCTTTCTGCATCTAGGTGTATAAGCTAATAACAATTATATATTCCAGATATATTTATATTTGATATAAGCTGATTTTGCTTGCATCATGAGTTATGCTGTGCAACTGTGGAGCTCTGTTTTACTTGTCTTTATACAAAGTCCTCATGAAACAACAGCAGCCTGTGTGTATGTGAAGAAAATGCAAAAAAATGTTAGTATCCATAGTAACAACAAAGGTTTAGTTCTACATTATGTACCCGTATTCCTAACAGGGATTTTTTTATATAATATCAAAAGCTGGAGTTTTTACATGCTAACATGCAATTTAATGGCTTCTAGCATGAATATGACTCTTGTGATCTTTTTTCAACTCCATTTTATTTTCATCTTCTGCACAAGCCCATGGTAAGTACAGAGATTCCTTCTTCCCCAAATCGCCAGGTAAAAATCTTCTATTGGTGTCAATACCGAGGACATTACAAGCACTTCTTACTTATCAAAGTGAATATTGCTTCAGATTTCTGAAACATCAAATAGATTTGAGTAAAGAAACTTCAGCATTTTATTGTTTCTCTTCTCCAGATCTTACTGTAAAAAGTTGCTTCCAAAGTAGCACTTGGTGCATCTTCCTTTTTAAGCTTTTAGAGTGACATTAGGTAGGTTTTATAATCCATTTTTATGTTTATATGCATCCTCAGGATTTTTTATCTTAATACTCTTAGACTGTCAAACTGACCCTGGGGTATTTGCTACTAAAAACTAACAAAAATGAAATTCTAGATCAAACAAACCAGAACATCACAAAAACAACCAACCTCCAGAATGCCTTCCATGAGTTGCAGTTATTTTTCATTAAATAAATAGGGGACTTGCCAGACTTTAGTGCTTTGGGTTTTAGTTTTGAATAGCCTGAATGCATGGTTGAAATTGTATATCACTCTGCAGCACTTTGAATTAAAATGTTATCGGTCCATGGTCTGACAATAATTTTTGTCTTGTTTGATGTTCTCTTAAAATTGCAACTACAATCTCTTTATGCTGTACAGAAACATTTCTCTCATACTACTTGATCTGAAATCTCACTGGATCTGAATTAGATAATTAAGACACTTAATGTTACAATGTAGACCGAACTAAACATATTCTCAGGGAATTTTTTCTGTGACTGTGAGAAGCTGGCAATATTCACTTGGGACCCTGTTCTTTGACAGGCGGGCTTTCTTAAGTAAGAAATCAGGCAATATGAGAAAGAAGGGAGCTGTAAAAGTAAAATGTTAAGACCAAAAGTGATATCGAAACAAATAGACCACTCTAGAAAATAGAAGCCATTCTTTTGGGGATACTGAAGATGCAGTAAAAGAGGAATCTCTCATTACTGATTCTAAGTACCTTGATTATTAAGCCCTAAAACTGTAATACTCGAAGTGATCATCAAATGTGCTGCTTTCAGATCTTTCATTTTATCCAGTAATAGTTCAATGAGCCATTTCTTGAAAATGCACTTGTTTTTTTGATTTGGTTTTTGTTGTTTGGGTTTTTTTTATTGCTGGAGTCTTGAGCTCTGATTAACTGTCAACTTCCGCTTTTTCTAACAGATCAAATGTCTAAAAGGCCAGAGAAACTTCTCAGACCAACCCACTTTTGATGGGATTCACATTGTCAACCATTTCACAGGAGATGATGAATCATTTCATTCTTCTGATGAAGATTTTATAACTAACTCCATACAGGAGAGTGGGGTGAACTTTCATCTTCCCAGGAGGACTGGTCAGATGTCTTTGGATCACACACTTGTAGACAGCAGTGACAGTGATACTGAGGAAAGTGCCCTTCAGACTGAGAATTCAGACAAGATGGTTTCTAAGCAGAGAAGAATGGAATCTTACTCTACTACTGTGTGATTATCACTGTGACTAGCACTGAAGACCTCCATATTTCTTTAAGGCTGAAATTGTGAGGGAACTGAAACAATCCAGCAGTTGGTTTGGGTAACTATTGGATTTGGTCTGGCCTGTGATAAATATATACATGTACTGTCTATCTGCCTTCTCTCTTTGCCAAATCTTGCTAATGACATACCATTGCCTGGGAAGGCTGGGAAGAAGTTGATGGATGACAGTTTTGACAGTATTACTGAATGTTCTTTGGTTTAGAAACTACAAATATATTATTTCTTTAATGTGTAAGAAGCAATTTTGCTGTTCACAAACAAAGGAATTATTTTCCTCAGAAGAAATTGCTTTTGTGCAATATTTTATGCTCTGAACAAATGTGTATGTTTTACATTGTTATCCTTTTGTGATCAAGATGGACCCTAGAAAACCATCTGATCATGACACACATATATATATATAATTATCTTACGCTTCTCAATTAGTTTTGGTTTTTTACTAAAGTTATTGGATGCCCACAGAAGGCTTGAAAAACAAGCCTTTATCTGTACTACTTCATATATGCAAATAATGGTCACTAATGTCATAAAGGTGTTTTTCACTATTTTCACTAAAATCTATGTGCATCTGCTTTTGATGTTGCTAAATAATAACTGGTCTGGATATGTTAATTACAATAATGTTTATTTTGTACATATTTATGTATCTACACCAAACTGAAAATGTACATTACTCCATTTTATATGAGGAATGTAAATGTTGCAATATTACTGTCTCTGGTATTCTAACAGGAAAATGAATTCTGTATATACACACTAAAAGTTAATTACTAAAGAAAGGCAAAACACTAACTTTGCATTAAGTTTCAGCCTAGCTACACTAACAGGCTCATGTCAGAAATGCTTGTTCAAAACACTATTGACTGAAATCTTTTACCTTCATGTATATGTAATGAAAATAAATTTTTCATGATTTAACAAGGTTGCAGCATTTACTGTTTAGTCCCTTCCAAGCTGTAGTCCTTGGTTACGACGTAGTTACTTGCGGGCTCTAGCTAGGTTCAAATAGGGTGAAAAATTATTCATGTCTTAGTTCTAATGAAGACATGGTCAGTGCAGTGAAAATACATACATTCAGTCCTCTTAGAGTTTATATTACAGAGCTATCTAGGAAATAAGCTACTGGTGCCATCATCAAATATCTGTGATTGAGCAAAGCAGTAAGAGCTGAGCTGAGCAATCTGCTTCCAGTCTCCTGAAAACTGAGATCCAGTTAAACAGCCTTTGCCTCTTGAACAGACCAAGATATTCTGCTGTTGTCATATGAACATTTACTTGCCCTTGCAGACACATTCTAGTCAAGAATATCCTGTTATTGCCATCTTATGTAATTAAGCAATCCTTAAGATTTCTTTAGCGATGTTTGCAACTGTTCTGTTAAATAAAAAGTAGCAATGCAGAAGTTTGGTACTGATAGGCCAGTGTGTATGTTAACTGGTTTGCTACCCACAAGAAGCAGTGTAGTTGTTTAAAACTGAAAAAAAGCATGGAAGCGTTCTGCTGTATGCATCTGCTACTCCCATTAGGCATTTCCTTTCCCTTTATTTTGGATATATTTTCAGAAAGAAACAGCACGACTGAGGAGATAACAAATGCTCAAAGAATGATGGAGAAGACTGTATGGAAACAGCACATTATGGGCATCTCAACAATATTATCTGTCCAGGTGCAATCTAATTTAAATCTTTAAGCATGTAGGTGACAAATTCCAAATTACTGATTTCTGCAGCTCCTACCTGGTTTCAGCATTTCTGCCAAATTTCCCCACATCCTACCAGTGAATATGTAGTTCCAAGTACAGCCTGTGGAAATTTTTGCCACCTCTGAGTTGGATTAGCTGACTGATTCTTATTCCTGTTGAAAATGTCATGTATGCAAAACCAAATCAGGAGCACTTTTGTTCACAAATGAGTAACAGTTGTCTTCTTTTCTTCCAATGAGCATCTGCTAACTTATGTTTGCACCTGGATCACTGTTGCCCAAGAGGATGGGTGACAAACGTCTTGTTGCCTGTCATCAATACCAGCTGCAAGCCTCTCTTAAAGGTAACATTCTGTAATAAGTGGCAGGCGTAAAATTCAGTTGGAGGGCCATAAAAACTCTGTCTGTTTGAATAGTGAAGTGTTATGATTTTGCAATAACTGCCTTACTGTTCAAGTGATAGCAAATGAGATTAGATGGCAAGGGTTGTTTCCTGAACTTTCGTGATTTGTAAGTATACAAACAGAATAACTACTGATACTGAGTAGCAGCATAAATAAAAATATGCAGAAGTCCTTATCCAACTGACTACACCTCTTGTAGTGATAAAAGTGAATCACCGAACATACTGCAGTTTCAGACTTGGGTATACACAGACTATTCTAGAAAGACAGCCCAGGATAGGTTGTTCAGAATCATCCTACTTTTTTTCCAACTCTTCTGGCAAAAAAATGGCACTAATCTCTTTGCCTATGTATGTTATAATTTGAATATGCATCAGAATAATAACAAATCATTAACATCGTAGACAATTTATTAATGTGTCAATAAATAAAACATACTAATTATGCTACACACCATAACCTTTCTTTCATGACTTTCTAACAAACATTGCTATTTGCTTAGATTTGCTCTTCCATGCAGGCTGTAAAAGCTCAATATGAATACTAAAAGCATAAGGTAAGAAAGCATGTAAAGATGAAAACTCAGATTCTTGAATATGCAAGTGCTCTACATCTAAGAAGACGGGTGGAATAGGGAAGGGGAATGCCATGCTATATATGGAGTTTCTGTGTAAACTACGTTTTATGTTTGGTAGTGAAAATGGTTCTGGTTTCCCCAAGCTGAAAATCAAGTGTCTTTGCTAATCAGAGAATCCTCATTTACATTTTCTTATTTCTCCATGCTAGAGGAGTGAATATTTTAGGTACTAATAGCATTTATGGTTAGACCTCTTTTAAGTAATTTCATTTCATTAGTTAGTTAGAAGTTAGTTAGTTAGAAGTTTGTAACATTTATGAAAAATATGTAATGTGACAAGTTGGGAGAAAATACATCTGTGGAGTTAGGAAATGTGTATTGTATTGACAGCTCAACAACTATTTGTTCACTTTGGTCAGGTTTTTTTGTTGTTTTGTTTCTTAACAAAATGCAGACATCATCTATATACTCATGCACAAAGTAGTATCCTCACTAAATTCAATTTTCAACTGTATGTGCAATTTCTATATTAACTAAAATCCTACAAAAAGGATTAAAAAAAGCATTCACATTGGAGTTTGCATAAATTTATCAAAACCACTTTGTACATCCTGCTATTGAACTTGATCAGTACTGAATCCTTTTCCTGTGTGGAACTGCAACATAGAAGGAACTGCATGTTTTTCTGGGGTATTAATGTAACTTTGATATCAGAGACAGTGTCAGGGAAACTTGATGCTTATACACTTCAGTTGGAATGACCTAAAGATATGTTAGCATAAAAACATCCACATTTTATACAGGATATGCTGCTAATTCCCCTACCTGTGGAGGCTCCAGATAATGTAATCCACATGGGGGGAAGGTAGAGATAATGCAAATCCCTTAGGAAAGCCATTAGGGTAGTCCTGGAGACTAAAAATAAAAAAATCAACCTATAAGATAGAAGTTTGTGCAATCTATACAGAAACTACAGCGTTACGTTCAATCATGCACCAGCTACTAACTCTATATTAAGAGGGAAGACAAAAGCTATGGATAACTAATAGATTTCTAGATTCAATGAAGTACATTTTTGTTCTGTGAAACACTCTTTTCAATATATATTCTGTAACTGAGGGTTTTACCTGCTGATGGAGTTTTTTGGTTGGTTTTTTGGGGGGGTGGGTTGGTTGGTGGGTTTTGGTTTGGGGTGGTTTTTTGTTTACAAACTAGTCCAAGACATAAGAAAAATCACTAAAATAGATTTACACAGTAGGCAATAGAACCAGAAATTCTGAGTGATGGAAAGTACACAGTAAACTGACTTTCAATATAACCTCTATATAGCATGAAGTTTCAGCTTCAGAGTAAACATGCTAATGTATGCATGCCTCCTTATGCCTGGACACTAGCTGCTAGATCCAAGATCAAACTGCTTAAAGTTCTCCTTTTCCACTAATACCCTATTTCACAATTATGAAAAACAAAAGCAATGTGGCATACTCTTTGAATTGCACAGTACTTCACAAGTGACTGAAATTTCCAGTGCACCACTATGAGAACTAGTATTCCTATGATAACAATTTGCAAAATCCTTGTTCTATAACCATTGATTCAATTTTTTTCTGTTCGTAATGGAGGTACATTCTGGGTCCACTCCTTCCCAAAGCTGGAATCCCTCTTTTCATCCCAGCCTTCAACGCCACAGCCTACCATCACTTTCCCTCTCCAGTTTGTGCTCACAGTGAACATTTTCTAATCTGCTCTGGGAGCAGCAGAAGTGACATTGGTTTCCCCTGCAATCAAAAAAAATTGCTATCAAAATCACTTATTAATTTCTGGCATATTTACAGCTTGTGTTTTTGCCACAGGGAGGCCCATAAAGAAAGTAGTGACAAGATGCTGGGAGAAAAAATAAACATTAAGTAGCATGTTAAAAGTAACTTTAAAAAAAAATATTAAAACATATAGACACACTTCCCAACAGAATGCACAGTGCTACAAGTTCTAGCAGCTTTTCATAGTGGAACTGTTCTGCATAACTGAGCCCAAGTTTTATCACTTTAAAGTGGGTATAAATTCCCCACAGTATCACCCTTTTTGCTGCCTTCTCCCAATCCTGACTCCCCCCCCACAGGAAACTGCTTCTCCTCCCATCTGTACCAAGCAGCTAACCTGTCAAATCCTGTTCTTCAAATCCTTCCTCCTGTTGCAAAGTGTCTCATCACTTCTGAACACAAAGATCTCACCTCCAGCTTGTCACCTTTGGTGCCTTATCTGATGTTGTTTTAGCCCTAATTCTGACACCAGGCAGCTGCTGTAAACCGTGCACTGAATTACACTGAGTAGCTCTTCAATCTTAAACACGACTATAATATAATCCCACCCTACTTTAAACCCTTTTATTTATTTCTCCTCTCTTGTCATTATGGTGTAACAATCATATGCTATTGCATTCAACTGCATCTTACCAAGTTTTTATGTTTAACTTTATCACACTCCCTTTGAGAGAAGCATTAGAGTAACTTCGTTAAAACCCAGCCCTACATTTCCCATGCATTACATCGCTGTGCCAACTCTGGGCCTGGTTTATGGCTTTTCCACGCTGAACCACAGAACACTTGGCATTGGCACATAGCTCGACACTGCACACGCAAGACCATCTCAATGGTTACTGAGCTGAGGCACACAGCTCACACCGTAAACCGAGAATAAAAGCTGAACCCCTTCACCTCTGTTCGGCGTGCTATTACTGCAGACAGCAGCTCCTGTAGGGGTGGGAAGAGCCCTGGGACGATCGCTGCAGGCGAATACGCTGTGGACTCCCCTCATGGCCGAGCGCCTGGAGCGCCTTCCCGCCTCGCCGGCCTCGCGCCACCGCCCGCGCGCACGTGACGCAGCAGTCCGCGCAACACGAGGCGGGCCCGCTCCCGGCCCCCCCTAACGCCGGTCCTGCCGAGCAGAGCGGGCTGTGCGAGCCCTCGCGGCCCCCGCTAACGCCGGTCCTGCCGAGCAGAGCGGGCTGTGCGAGCCCTCGCGGCCCCCGCTAACGCCGGTCCTGCCGAGCAGAGCGGGCTGTGCGAGCCCTCGCGGCCCCCGCTAACGCCGGTCCTGCCGAGCAGAGCGGGCTGTGCGAACCCTCGCGGTCCCCGCTAACGCCGGTCCCGCTTCCCCCGTCCTCACCGGCGGCGTGAAACAAATCGCCCGTCCAGCCGAGATCCGGGAAGGCAGAGGATGTACTTCAGGCATGAACTAGTTTTGGAAAACACGAAACACGGCCAGTTTCGTACCATTTTTCCTCTAATCGTTTGAGAAAGCTGACACCCTAGGAGCCGGAGGTCCGTTCCTGGTGCCCGTGCAGCACCCACCCTCACACCAGAGATTATATGCTGAATTTAGCATTTGCTTTGTTCCCTCGTTTGATTTATTTATTTCTGCTGAAGGGATTTAACCTGATTAGAAAGCAGTAGGTGAGAAAGGGCCGTCCGCAGGTGGGCTGAGCACCAGGGGCTCAGCAGGGTGCCTCCCGCAGGATAGTCCCGAGCGGAGCCGCTCGGCGCCCGGCAGCGCTTCCCGCTTCCCTCCGAACGGGGATCACCACGCCTTACAGCTCACAGCAGCACCTGTATACACTTTGAATTTAGATGTATAAAGACGAACGTGTATTTTCTTGTAACCAGGTCACAATTATTTATGAGCGTTACTAGTAATTTAATGTGTTCTGGTGCTTTCATTACACAGTCAAAGCGATGTGGAGCAAGGTAAACGAAAGGGCATGCATTTATCATCCCATTTCAGAGACAAACAAGAAAGACTGTTTTGCAAAAAGTGACAGTGAGTCAACGAAGACGCATACACGAAATTACATCTAGTTGTTTTAATCTGGTTATTTCCACTGATTCCAGCATTGACTCTTGAGGCTGAAGGCGTGAATGGTTTTCGGAGTAATTCACCTAAAGGTGCAGCAAGGCGATCGCGGTACACAGATGCCGTAAGTAAAACTGCTGTGCCCAGCACCAGGAACTTTCAGGCAAAAATGAAGGTGTCAATCGTGTTCTTCAGCTTCCTTTTGTGTCACAGTAAAGCATCAAAGTTGTTGGATAGTTATACTCGAGGTGGTGGTCGCTTGCTTGGTTAGATTTTGGGAAGTCCTTATGAACCGTAAGGGCTCACAAGCACCAAGTGGCCAATTTTTTTCTAAATGCTTCGGGGCTCGTGGTGAAAAAAAAGCATCTGGTCTCAAAGCCAGCATCCTCCTGAGCGTGAGGGAGGCTGAAGTTTGCTTCTGTCATGTCCGACTTCAGTCTCAGTCTCAGTCGTTTCTGAACGGGAAATGGTGTTAAACCTCGATTCGCTCACTGCAGAGCCGCACTTTAGGCGACCCTACAGTCACGGAAATGAAGTTGCTGATGGCCTGAGATGTCTGAGAGCGAAGCCCAGAACCACCTCAGAAAGATACCGAAGACCCGAGCCTGACTTCCTGGCTGCGTTAGGAATCTGAGACCAGACCTGAAAAACTGTATTTTGGGGTCGTGTGTGTGCATAAAGCAAGGCGAACCTTTTTATTCTTGCAGAAAGGAGCAGCCTTCCCCGTTGCGCAATGCAGGGGTCCCCACAGGAGCAGGATGGTGCCTGACGCGAATCCCGTTACCGTGCTCGTCGCCGGTGCCCCACGGATCCTCCCCGAGTTACCACCTGAGCACCGGCACGCAGACGAGGAGGGCAATCTCTTCCCACTTGCCTGGCTCCGCTCCGTTTTCGCCTTAGGGTTTGAATCGCTGTCAAGCAACAGTTACCAGAGGGGGGGAGGGGGAGGGAAGGGGGACGGGACCTGGACGTGGGGACGACACCTCTCGCCTACCCCTTCCATATTTAACCATTACCTAAATCCGAAGGGAAATGAGCAAACCTCTAGGCTTGGTTCTTAAGGTATTTTCAGCGCCGTTGGGCGTATTTATCCCAAAAGAGTTTTCCACAACAAGTTATTTCTAGTCTAGGAGAGATCTCAGTCGCCCAGGGCCCGGCCTTAGCCCCGATTACAACGCCACGCACGGCCCGATGGCGGCGGGAGGTGTCCCCTGCCACTGCCGGGCCGAGGGCAGGGATGCGGCGCGGAGCGGGCTCGGCAGGGCGAGCGCTGGCTGCCCCAGCCCCTGCCCTCTGCCCGCCCGAGTCAATCTGTGTTTTGAATCTGTGACTTGTTCTCGTTGCGGAAGTCGAAGGGGATCCAAGAATAGTTCAGATAGATGTGTGTAATTTCTAGAGCAGAACCCCGAGAGAAACGAAACGCCCGATTCCAGAATGACACTTAGATGTCACTTCAGCGAGCTCCGTGAGGTGGAATACGGTAAGACGTTTTTCATTTAAGGAAAACTGAGAGAGAAACAGAGGAGGGGAACACTACTGATTTGTGAGGCTTTGGCGCGTTTTAAGACTTTTTTTTCTTTTTCTTTGTTTTTTTGGGGTTTTTTTTTGGTTTTTTTTTTTTGCAGAAGCTCCTAACTAACGCTCAGGAAGTGGAATTTGTGGTTTAGGGGGCCGAGCTCTGAAGGAGTTGAGAGAGACAGACAAGTTAAAAAAAAAGCCAACTCAAGCACCATTGCTCCTTAAAGGGAGGCTAAATTTAAAGTCACCCAAACTAGCAGGCTGCCGCGCATACCCCGTCCGCAGCCCAGCTTCGTTCGGCCCTCCTAATGGGTAAGCGTTCTCGCTTCTCTCGCCTCGCGTGGGCAGCTGCCGGCAGACGGGCAGGGGCGGCAGCGACCCTTCTCTCTCCTGCCTCGGCCGCGGGGCCTGAGGCGGNGCCAGCGGGAGCCGGGGCGAGCGGCGGCCAGGTGGGCTGCGGGACTCGCCTTCCCACGGGCCTGGCACCTGCCTGGCCAGCTCCGGCCTTGGGAAGCTGGCGGCGCCTCCGCGGCGTCACTTTTGGAGAGAAACATGCGGCAGAAGAGGCGCCGGAGCCCCCAACGGCTGCCGCGGCCGTTGCTGTCGGGGCGCGGGGGGTTAACGCGTTATCGGGCCGCTCTGATTTCTCTGCCCCCTCCGTGCGGGCCTGCTGGCTGCTAGCCCTTGCTCAAGGATGAAAGCAGGCACAGGTGGATCTGGGCAGCAACGCTCCCACCCGGCGCCGTGCCTGGGGGCGGCGCTCCCCAGCAGCGCTGAGCAGCCCTGCCCCTGCCGGAGGCGGACGGGCCGGAGCTTTGTGGCGCAGCCAGTGCCGCCAGCTGCGGGGTAGTTCCTGCGCCCCCTCCCTCTATTCCCGGTTTGCCAACCCGAGGCCGCTGACGGGAAAAGAAAGGAAAAAAAAAAAAAAAAAAAAAAA